>JAMKCH010007693.1:0-30285 GCA_023653785.1 Ophioderma brevispina | reverse complement strand
GCAAAAGAATCACAGACTAATAATCATATTGAAGAGGAGGACCAATTTTGACTGAATTATGTTTGAATAAGTCAATCAATCAATTTCAATCAATTTATTACAAATTTCCCCATAATACATAATACAAATACATTAAGGATCCACACAAACAAATGACAATTATGGAGGGAGATTGCCAAAAAGGGCCAATAAGCCAGAGGCGGGGCCATCCCCTAAAACTTAAAAGTTACATTACCACTACGAAAGACATTGGAATAAGGGGTGAAATAACAAATAAGACTATGCCCCCAAGACTTAAACAAATTTTACTCAAGAGTATATTATAAATGAGTGTTTTTGTATTGATTTTTTAAAATGTTTTTTTAGTGATTTTGAACTTTTTTAGATTTCATGTAATGAATTCCAAGAATTGGTCCGGATGTTCTAATTGAAATGATCTGAAAAAACTTTTTGTTTGGCAAATTATATCATTGGAATTTCTCGTATTATTAATTATGATGACATTACGCGAATAAATAAATACCCAGCAAAGGATGTGATTGGTAGTTGCTTTGTACGGTACAGTACATAAATAAGCCAATTCCAAGTGTAGTGTCAAAAATATAAGAATGATATGATCAGAAAATAATGGTGCGGTATGGCTTGATATAATGGCATTGATATTGTTCTAAGAGCCCATTTTTGGAGTATGAAGAGTTTATTTAAGTAATTTTGCGCGTTACCCATGTTAGAATAGCATAATTTAAACAAGGTAAACAAGAGTACAATATAGGATGACAATTACGACCTGGACAAAATGTTTAAGCTTGTTTAATGATGACCAATGTTCGTGATACTGCTTTTGATATACCATCAAATGTTGTTTCCAAGTTAGGTTTTCCATCAATTATTAAACCACTAAAAATTAGTGAAGATTACTCTTTGAAAGACCCCACATCGTTAAGAATGTATTAATTGGTTGGGCGTGAAAAAAAAATTATCACTTGAAAGATTTTTCCAGAGCACCAATATTTGGCTGTCATATGTGGAGTTCCTAAAACCATTATAATTTGTTTTTTGAAGCATTAACAGACAATTTATTTAGCTCTAAACCAGTTGTTATAGTATTGCAAGTTGTTTGCTTGGTATTTCTTAGAGCTAACATCTACCTTGCCAATCATTTTTTAATGCGTTGTAGGATTTTCTCCATAACTTAGGCATCGACCCCCCTGCTATATAAACTATTGGTAGTAGGGTCACCAGCACTATGGTCCATACAAGATTCGTTGATCTATTATTTGTTATGTATGGTAGGATCCTTTGTGATCGGGCTGTGCCAGGAGGCAAGGTTTACCCTAAAAAACGACATAAATTTCCTTACATGTCAGCCAAAGTATGATTTTCATCACAAGATACATAATGACTTGGGTCATTATTTCTTGGACATACAACAAAGTGCGCATTGATTGTCTGCATGTACTGCAACCTATTGGACAACACCAATGATGTGTCATTTTGACGGGGAAGCGGAGGGGGGGGGTTTCCAATAAAGGTGACACCCTTTCTGACCTACTTTCTGACACCCTATGAATTCGGCAACCTTAACGGAATAACATTAGGGTGTCAGAAAAGTATGTCAGAAAAGGGTTCACCTGATGGAAACACCCGGAAGCGGTGTACGTTCTAAACTCTCCAAGAGAATTATGAGCCACAGTATAATATTATGTAATACAAGCCAGTTTTTTGTTATCGGTTTTGTTGTCATAAACGCCCCCCTTAATAAATGGCCCCCTCCTTTTTTACCAATGTTCCTAAAATACGAAAAATTATTGCCATACATGCAATTATACACCGAAAAATTACATCGCGATTGCAAAAATAGGTAGTATTTTGCCAGCCTGAAATAGCTAAATATGGTGCCACAACTCACTTGCAACATTATTCAATTAAAAGGTGTAGACACCTTGAAAGTGTAAAATTTTTGTGTCGAGAAAAATAACCTCTCTCCATGTTTTTGTGTGTTAAATAGACCATAGGCAGATGTGCTAATTTTGTAAAGTTGTGGTTGCAGCAATTGTTAATGTTGTTGAGCTTGTTCAAACATTGATCCATTTTGTGCAAAAACATTGGGTATTCCAGGCAGTGCTGGCTATGGTTTGCAATGGAAATATGACTAAACAAACAACCTATAATAAACACCCCCTTTTGGAAAAAAATCAAAACCGGGCATTAATTACAGACAAAACGGTATACTTTCAGGTCGAAATCTTTTTGCCATCCTTCAAGGTCGAGACTATCATTCGATGTTGCAAAATTTAATTTTAGATTCCGTATGATAATGCAAGCTCCCCCCGGCTTCTGTCACTGTTGGCATTTGGTACGGTGTTATTCTAAGCCCAAAATATATTATTGTAAATTTCTGTATACCCAAAAATTTTGTTAAATAACCAATCATTAGCTGAATACATTATTTTCAATATAAATATGTTAATGTTAAAAAGGCTTACCTGTTGTCCTGTCTTGAGAAGATGGAGTACTTTGATGTTCAATTAAAGCTGAAGTAAAATCTATAAAAAACAAAATATCCAGCAAAATAATTTATACTAGGCGGTCCCTGGGTTTCGCTATCACCTGGGTTTCACGATCACCTGGCTTGAATGACCCCTGATGACCTTGTTGTGACCTTTAAAATTTTCGGCATCAACAATCGACCCCACCAAGTTTCATGTCCATACACCAAGTTTCAGGAACGTGCGACCCTTGGTCTTCAAGAAAACAGACGCGGGCAGACAGGCAACACACAGACAGACCACCGGTGTTAAAGACACTATCAGTGATCTCCCAAAAATAGTCAAAAATATTTGAAATTTGCAGGAATTGCTTTAAAGTGATGGATAAGCAGGTAGATAGAATTCCATTTACTTTTTTCCAACTGAAAAATTGACAGAAAAGGAAGAAAATGGCATAGTTCAAAGATACAAATCTCCATTCAATTACATGCTGTAGTAAGTGTCCGTACGGACAGTAATGGCTAAAATGTCCGATTTGGTCTTTATTACGTTGCTATCAGTCTTATCATTTGCAGGGTTTGTTAATTATAAGATACCTGTACATGTTACAGTCATGCAAAAAATCTGATTTTGATAATTTTTTTTTGATTTTCTGCTTTAGCAATCACTGATAGTGCCTTTAATATATAGATCACAGTAGAGCATGCTAACATCATATTTGCTAAATTATTAAACTAGAACATACTGCACAGACTCATTTCAATGCTTAAAGGCTGACTCAGAGATTTTGAAATATAATTTTTCTGTGTAATAATTGAAAATAGTCAACTGGAATTAAAGATAGTCACCTAAAATGCTCAATTCCAAAGTTTGAGACAAATTGGATTTTTCGTTTTCATGCAGCACACATTTATGTATTGATAACAGTGCCATATATAGGATACTGTATAAAACAAAAATTCCTGATCCGGAATTTTATAACAAAGTTGTGATTTTCTATATGAAGGACTTCGATTTGAGCTTAGCTATTTCACACAGTGATTAGTATACGGACAAGCATTATGTATGTGCAAAAAAAAATGATTTGTGTGAAAATTGAGGGCGCCCGCCTTGGGAAATCTCTGAGTCAGCCTTTAATTGGGGATATACCCCAAATTTATTTTTGTCTTAAGAAAATGAGATTTTGGTTTACAGAGAAAGTATAAAATTTAGGCTTTCATTTGCTACAAATTTGATTAAGATCAGACATTCCTTTCCAAAGTTCTGAATATTTCCGTTCACGAATGTCTTATTTATTTTAATGTATTTCTTTATTTTTGGATTGCGATTATCTCAAAATGTGATTTTTGCAGATTTTAAAATCCCCCGCCAAATTTTCACACCCTAAACAATGTCATATAGTCATGAAAATTGGCACAAGTGAAGATCTTGTTAAGTTCTGTGATCCTATGGAGCCATTTGTTGAGAAGAAACTTTTTGAAATATGGGCGTGTCAAATTCTTACCAGCAGCAAAATTTGAACTTTTGATTTGTTCGGTTGCCATGGCAATGTGGATGGTCACAAATAAAAATCCTTCCATAGGATCACAGATCTTTGTCTATATAACAAATCTAAAATATAAGACTTTTTGCATATGCAAGTCGACATGGTGCAAAAAAATTGTTATAAACCTTGAATTCCAAGGATTATTTCGATATATATATTATTTGATATACTTCAATTCAGCAAACTAACAATGCATGGACATTTATAATTGCATGTAAAATTGGCAGTAGATCCCCCCTTAACTGGTAGAGGAGAGAAAAGGTCATTTAGAAAAATATTCAACCCATCAAAATTGTTATTTTCGTATTTCCTATAAAGGAAAACTATTTTTTACCTCACATGCCCATCTGAGCAGCCAAAATATATAGTGGGATTATAAAAGGATACTCTACTCCTTCTGGAACTCCAAAAAAACTTAGGGATGGGATTATACTTGAGTCAGTACTTCATTGGCTGCATTGAGATCTAATATTTTCAATGTTAATTTGTTGTGTTAAAGGGGCCTACCGTTGTCTTGTCTTGAGGGCAGCGGAAGTACTTAAATCTAACATCGACTGAAGCTGTTGCAAGTAAAATTTAACAACATATGAATTAGTTATGTACTCACCAACCAGTTATATGAAAAAAACTATAAATGCAAATAGCTGTGTGGAGTATTTCTGGTTCCTGGGGCACTAACACGAGTGCAAGAGACATTGGGCACTAAACGTGTTAAGGCCAAAAAAAAAAAAAAATAGTTTGTCTAAAAGCTGATGAGTGGTTGAAAAGTAATGCGGTATGCGGTATTTTTTTTTTTTTTTAATTTCAACTCGTGTGCTCGGCAATTAAAATATCAATGTGCTTGCACCCACTGATCGTCAACTTTCACCCGGGCTTGTACATCCACCATGCCCATGGTATCGAATTCTGCCGTCATGGCAGTATCATCAACAGCAGCGATTTCCTGCCTCAAGTTCACACATGGATTTTCCCCCAAACAAGATTTCAATTGCAATTATCTTTAAGAGTTTTGTTTATCAGTTTTGTGGAAGATTCCATTTGTTTATTAGTTGCAGATCAACTTTAACTTTGAGAATAACTGTAACCATCGTTACTTTCCGAAGTTGCGACGTTGCAAAGTGGGCTTATGACCCGGCCCACACAAGTAAATAAAGTGCCGCATTGAAATGCACGTAAATATACCTGTGTGGAATGCGCGATTTTGAACTGGTGAAGCGGCAAGATTTGCAAGGAATCATATATCAATGGATTACACATCGATAAAACTTTAATAATTTGAAGGCATGGGGGTCTCAATTTGGTGGTTTTGCGATAGCGACGCTAAACCGCCACTTTAGTGCCAGTTTCCAACCCGTTATCGAAGCCCTGCACACTTTTAAACGGAAAGTATATTGCCATTATTTGGTGTGGAGTGTTTTCACTTCGCACGCTTGGTTGCCCAGTAAGTATCGTCATGAACTCACCCCCGTCAACGTAAAATAGTGCAGGTCACCGCCGAGAGTCGCAAGATGACATTAATCGTGCATTTCAAAATTCCAGTTTCAACAAAAATTTGGGAGTTCATGACTTTTTTTGGAAAAAAAAAATAAAAAAAGTTCCGCATAACTTTTTTTCAATTTTCGGCGAAAATTACAAACGCGCGCGTCAGTTTTGAGACATACCATTTTTTTTTGGCCTAAGTGGTCAAATTCCTTACAAAATTAGGTTTTAAATATCAAACGACATGTTGATACACCATTTTGAACATTTTAAAAGTCTCAACAGCACTGGCGTAACGGCTGGGGGGCAGGGGGCAGGTTGCCCCCCCCCCCCCCGACGACTTTAGCCGGGAAAAAAAGTTGCAAAAAAATCATGCTAAATCCGATTGTTTTTTTTTAGCCCTTCTGACCAGGAAACATTGGGCCTTTTGACACCCCTGAGAGGGAAAAATTTCCCCAAAGACTGGAATTTGCCCCCTCAGAGCGGGCAGGCCCCGATATACGCCCAATGCTCAACAGACTAGTTCACCAAAACCACATGTAAATTTATCATATGGACATGACCTAATACTTTGTAATTTTATATGCGACTAAAAAATTGGAGTAAACTATGACACCAGTAAATTGGTGTGATCAGCTAGTTGATTATTACCATGAAGTTACTCTTAGCTTAGATAAGCCCAGCGGGCCCCCCCCCCAGGGTTTAATCCTTAATTTCAGCAAATTATAAGCCAAAGTCTTCCATAGAGGAACCTCTAGAAAATAAAGTACATGTTGCGAGGTGAAGCCACATGCCAGATGCAAAGTGGGAGTCATCCTACCTTTGGTACATGAACAACACCTTAAAGGGACATGTTTGGATACCAAAAACTTTGCTCCACCCCCCCCCGAATTACCTGAAAAAAAGTTGAGATTTTTATATTATATCATCTCAAATATTACCCTTATAGTACTCCATTGTGTACCTTAATCTTACATGCAAATTTTGGTATCTATATTATCGGTGAGAGAAATTCGCAATTTTTCCGTAAACTGACCACGAAATTAAGCACAGTGGCTAGATGACCTGGGAAAAAAACAATGCTCATCAACCATAAACCCGCCAAAGACCAGCACAACCACAGGATTGTTCAAACAGCATGCACACAAGGGAAATGAACTAAAATGGTATGTATTTATCATGTTTAACAACTGCTGTGAATAATATGATTGCCATTACAAAATAGCTCCATTTACACACGTAGATGTTGTTGACTGTAAATTAATCATTTTTCAGGTGTCGAGGGATCACAGAGAACATTGCAACCTTGCAAAAATATGGGTTTTGAACAATTTAGAGGGCACACTCTTCAAAATGTACCAATGTCTCTTTAAATCTATTGCAATTGTCTTTTTGTTGCAGGTGCTTTTCTGTGTCATCCATAACCAGTCATGCAAAGATTATTAAGAATATGTTGCACTCGCTTGGGTAGCTTTTCAGTCCAACTGTAGAATCTGTGTTTTTTATATTAAATCCAAAGCCAATAATTGGATGAATCTGCACCTTTGTTCAAATATGGCAACAATTGGGTTATATCAGAAAGTTGAGAAAGAAAGAGAAAGCCTGCACTTAAAGACACTATTAGTGATTCACCTGAAAGAGTGAAAATATTTGAAATTTTCAGCAATAGCTTAAAAGTGAAGGATAAGTCTGTAGAATTCTCATAAGTTACTTTTTTTAACTGGAGAATTGACATAAAAGGAAGAAAACACCAGTGTTTAAAGATATGACTCTCCATTCAGTTACGTGTTGTAGTAAGTGTCTGTACAGACAGTAATGACTAAAATATCCAATTTTGTCCATATTAGGCTGCTTTGGGCCTTATCACTTGTAGGGTATGCCAGAGTACCTGTGCTTGTTACAGACATGCTAAATCTGATTTTTGATTTTTTTTTATTGTCTGATTTAGCAAATCACTGATAGTGCCTTTAACTTCTACGTACCATTATAGATTATGCTGATACGGTATGTGGGTTGTTGATTGTTGTCAACCATGCAACCGTGACAATGCATGCATGCATGCAAAACCACAACATGAACAAAAGAACATTGCATGTACTGCCCCTGCAGCATAACAGTGCCATGAATGACTAGCACAAATTAACACAATTCAATATGTATGCATGTGTATTCTTCTTTGCGTATCCACAAGTCATTGGTAATGGCTTGTGGTGGTGTCAGGATTTATTCAGAGTAAGCTGATCCAGGCCGCGTGTATCCATGATACGGACGTTCCTAACATGGCCCGCTTTTTTTTAGACTGGGGCGGATTGGGAACAGTCAGGGGTTTACACCCTACATGCTAAAAATAAATATAAATTTGAACAAGAGTTTCAAATTGACTCTGAGTGAATCTCATGATAATAATACCGACATTTATATAGCGCCTTTTCCACAGGATACAAAGCGCTGTTGCCTATTATTATTACGCTGCCTTCAGGAAATCGTCACAATCATTTCGCTTCACCTAGGCCAGCAGCCGGCCAAGCGCACATGCCTATCAGCACTTAGATTGTAATATCCCCCATAACAGCTACCCGAATATCGCTTGGGTCGACGAAGCAAGTGAGGTAAAGTGCCTTGCCCAAGTGCACAACATATTGGCCACAGCGGGGCTCAAACCCACAACCTTTGGATCATGAGTCGGCAGTCATATCCACTGGACCACATGTGCCCTATATGATCAGGAAATTAGCAGGAAATATAAAACACAAATTACCAAAATTTATCGTCATTTTTCACTTAAAATTCAAAACACTGACTTAACATTATCCAAAGTTTTACAGAGTCAAAACTTTCCAAAAGGTAAGCATATTTTCATCAATTTTTATGAAATAAAGCAAATATTACTGCTTTCCACTCAATGAAACCATAAACACAAACAGCCAAAAAGTCAACATGGTTAATGTTGTCCAAAAGACTGCACTGTTTTCTACATCCCGGCACATCGCACAGACACTTATGTTTACTTTCTGATTGTGAATTATAATCTCCAGTAACAACCCAGCGCTGATTGCGGTGAATTGATCAATGTGCCAGCGGGAAGATTATCCACTGAAAGGAATTTCAAGTGGTTTTTGAAGTGGACTTATGAAAGTGAACCCAATGAAGAGATTAAGTCCATGGCCCGATCACTATAGTAATAATCCCCCCATGCACTTGGTGTTGAAAAGTCTAAAAGCTGTTTTGTTTGGATGTAAGAGCATAGAGAATCAATCAAAACTGCGACTAACCATTGTGATCATATTTACGAACATAATCGCGATTAATAATTCACAAAATAGTGCGATCCTAATAACAACCAGATACGTTTGCAATATTGTTCACATTGGAACAAAAACAATAAAAAACTAAACATGTACTACTGGTGCTTCCAAAGAAGCACTAACCTTAGGCGTTCGGCCACATGACCTTTGCCCAAAATCTGTGAACACTCTTCATACGGGACTTTGGGTCAGGCGTGTTCTGACCAAGTTAGTGATTATAGCAATTGATTGTGGCAGAAACAGCAAAAAGGAGGGTAAGAGATTTGCCTGTAATGACCTATGTTTGACCTTTGACACCAATCGGTGTATACACCATATGGGTCTTGTGTCAGTGGTTCTTCTGACCCAAGTCTAGTGATTATAGCAATTGATTTGTGGCATAAACAGCAAAAAGGAGGTTAGGAGCGATTTGGCCTGTAATGACCTCTGTGTGACCTTGACCCCAATCTGTGTATACACCATATGGGTCTTGTGTCAGTGGTTCTTCTGACAAGTCTAGTGATTATATGAATTGATTTGTGGCAGAAACAGCAAAAAGGAGGTAAGAGCAACTTGACCGTTGACCCCCTGCTTTGACCATTGCCACAATATGTGAAACACCTTGTATGACCTTGGGTCAAGGATTATCTGACCAAGTTCAAGCCCACTGTGTAATACCAGTAGCATTTTGAAATATTGAGAGGGGTTAGAGAGACTGCCCTTTTTGACCCTAAATGACCTTGGATTCAAAATCTTTTAACACCCCATATGGGCCAGGCACTGGCCTCACTGGGACCCGAAGGACCCCGATAGCAGCCCTGCGAGCTGTGGAGAAGAGGAAAAGGTGTTAGCGCGACAGTGACCAGATATGACCCCACGTGACCCCTATGGTCCAACTGTTAACACCCTATATGAGGGTTGGGTCAGGGGTTCTTGTGACGCGAATCTAGTTTCAATTTGGGAGAAATCATATGTAGAGAAGAAGCATTTTGAAAGTGTTTGGAAAGAAAAGAAGAAAGAATCACCATCCAGTTAGACCTGGCGAACAAGACGTCCTGGAATAACATATGAATGACCTTGACCCCCATGCCACATACGTGACCATTAGTCCAACAGATGCTGGTTAATGTATTTGTTGTGTTACAACGGTACGGATTCATTATTATTGAGTTTAACTCAATCCAGCTGTCAGGAATTTGACTTTTTAACCCCTATAACGTGCCCCCTGGGTCACGGATGGGTTCAACTGTCTTGTTTTTATTTATGAATGTTCACAGGGATTATTCCTGACAAATTTCATCAGCTCAATCGGACTTGTTTTTAAATGTTGACCTGACCTTGAACTTTCTTGGGGGTCTATACTATCATAGACCTACTCTACTTTTAATGTTTACTCACTGCAGGCATAACAGCTTTATCTGGGTTGGGGGGGCCTATCGGCTGAGATATAGCCAATTGTCTTATTTAGCATTTTTTGACACATTTGACTATTTGACCCCCTTAATTGACCTTTGACCCCCGTATAAAAAAACCTCATGTACACAGCCTAAATGCATTGTTCCAATTTAAATTTAAAAAAAAAATTGCATTGCTTAATTCTGGAGATAAAAAATTCTTAAGTTTTTTAGCTGAAAATCGGAAATGACCTGCAAATGACCTTTGACGCCCTCAAAATAAAATACCTGCAACATTGGCTACATCTGCATATCTGAAGGTTATGTCACTCTGGCATGTTTAACATTTGAGATAAAAATTTTGAAATTTTTTAAATATTTTTTGGTTTTTGACGCGGAACGTGAAAACCCTTAATGACCTTTGACTCCTTCTTCCTGAACACCCCTATATGTACATGGGTCAATGTTCCTCTGAAAATTTTAGTTGATATCGGCATATCCTGTAGAAGATATTTTTTGCGCAATTAATGACATAGTTTAAGCTTCAGACCAGAAATACCCATTTAAAATACTTTGACCCCATATCCCGAACACCCGATATGAAGCATGGGTCAGAGGTTCCTCTGAAATGGTTAGTTAATAACGGCATAATCATGTAGAAGAAGATAATTTGGCAATTAAATTACATATTTGATGCCTGTGGCCAGGTCAAGGTCAGAATGGGGTCAAGTCATATGACATGAATTTGACGACGCAGCGGTCATTTGGTATAAGTCTGGTCAGAATACGTCAAACCATGACTGAGCTAGACGCAAATGTTGACAGAAGAAGAAGAAGAAGAAACTAGCCATGCATAGACATACGAACAAAGACCTGCCTGGTAATAACATCTGAATGACCTTTGACCCCATGCCTAATAACTTGGCCAATGAGTCACAGATGCCGTTATAAATGTATTTTTATGTGTTACAAAACGTTACAAGGTTCATTTATTATTGAGTTTCAACTCCATCCAAGCATGTCAGTAATTTGACCTTTTAACCCCTATAATGTGACCCCTGGGTCACAATGGGTCACTGTACTTGTTTTGTATTTATGATGTCCAGGATTATTTATGACAAATTTCAGCTCATCGGAGCTTGTTTGTAAAATTTTGTCCTTTGACCTTGAACTTTGACCTTTGGGTCAATACTATCATAGACCTACTCTACTATTAATGTTACATCACTGCAGCAATAACGGGCTTTATATCTGTGCTCTATAGGCTGAGATATAGCCAATTTGGTCTTATTTTTAGCATTTTTTGACACATTTGACCATTTGACCCCCTTAATGACCTTTGACCCCGTATAAAAAAACCTCATGTACACAGCCAAAATGCTGGTTCTCCAGTTTAAATTTGAAAAATCTGCATTGCTTAGTTCTGGAGATAAAAATTCTTAAAGTTTATTTAGCTCAAAACCGGAAATGACCTGTAAATGACCTTTGACCCCCAAAATAAAACTACCTTGAAAACATTGCTAACATAACATGCATATCTGAAGGTCATGTTACTCTGCTATGTTTACATTTTGAGATAAAAATTTTGAAATTTTTTAAATATTTTTTGTTTTTGACCGGAAGTGACCCCTTAATGACCTTTGACTCCTTATCCCTGAACACCCTTCATGAAGCATGGGTCAGTGGTTCCTCTAAAGAAGTTAGTTAATATCGGCATAATCATGTAGAAGATATTTTTGGCAATTAAATTACATATTTGATGCCTGTGGCCAGGTCAAAGGTCGCCCAGGGGTCCAGTCATATGACATGAATTTGACGACGCGCGGTCATTTGGTATAAGTCTGGTCAGAAGACTTCAAACCATGACTGAGCAGATCGCAATGTTGCCAGAAGAAGAAGAAGAAGAATAAAGAAGAAGAAAACAGAACGCATCAAAAACAGAACAAGACGGCTGACGGCCTGTCTTGTAAGAAGAAGAAAACCGCTAGAAGCTCAACCTTAGGCGAACGCCTAAGTAATAATTTACAATGTACCTCTCCTTACGTGCTAATTGGGGGAATAAGGGGGTAACATTTGTAACAGGGGCCATATTTTAAGATTTCCATTGTTGTCAACAAATGTATACTCTCCTTTGTGTCATGTCATATAAGGATTTAAAAAGTATAGTTTGCCATATCCTAAATCTTTATCTTCTAATACTATCTTATGGTTAGGCCTAATTACTAAATAGGGGCCTATGGAAATAATGGCTCAGGTCATACTGGGGATAATAAAGTCCGAAGCTCATGATTCTTTCAAAGTGTTTCCAATTGTTCTTCTCATTGTGTATAAACTGAAAAATATATTCAATAAACAGGTCAAGAGTAATTTCCTTGCATAGTTATAGGTTATAAGGGGGGGTCTATAGGTCACAAACCAGTGCCCTACACCGTAATATTTTAAACGGTGTAGATGGAGGGATGATTTATTTGACCTTAATATGACCGTATACAAGGTGCAAGTAAATTTTGGGAATTGGTTGGATGTAATCGGATTGTTTTGAAAGTTTTTACCCCACAATGACCTTGAACAATTTGGTGCCTGTATTCCTAACGTAAAGGTCAAAAGGTTAGGCAAACTATACCCTTTTCTTAATCAATGAGACATGACAAATACAATAGAGATCAATGATATATCCAGCTCAAGTGAATCACTTGCCTGCCTGGGGCCAGGTAGAATCCCTGTTGTAGGTCCTGGTGTAAATTAGCCCCCAGAAATAGCATTTCAGGTAAATCTGACATCATTTGCTCCATTCGGGGTGCAATCTAAGCCTATATTACAGCTATGAAATTCTTAATTTTTTAGACCCCCCCCCCCGGGTGCACGCACTCCCTCCGGCCCTGGATATAGCCACAAGACTAGTTTATTACATATTCATTTCCATTTACATATAAGTGTTAATTTGGAGTTATCTCTCAGGTGAGAATAACCATGTAAAAGCATTGCAAACCATGCAAAACACATAGATTTTTAAAAAAATTTAGGGGCGCTCTCTTTTCAACATGCCGTGATTTCAAAAAAGTGCAAACAGATATAGAAGGTTGGCTTTTTGAATTGGATACTCAGAGGTATTATTATCAGCATACACGGCCATCATCAGAGATACTGGGCGTAAGAAAAGAGGTCAATCTCACTGGTAATTTGTGATCAAAATGATGGTAGTTAGTTTTGGTGATGTATTTATACCACCATAGTGTTTGGTTTCTGTATCCTGACCCGTTTTTCTGATACACACTATAATTCAGAAACCTTGAAAAACAGGATAAACGTGCTTTATTCCGGAGGGTTCCGAATTAATAAGTGTGTTCAGAAAAACAGTGTGTCAAATGGTCAGGGTTACGTAGGAAATACCCAAATGTGTTTATGAACTTACAAGGTTGTGAAGAATCGTTTTGGGGGGGGGGGGGGGGGGGGGGGGAAAATGGTAATGTCATCTCCGGGGTAATCAGTACTTCAATTTCTCCTTTCGCACATTTGATCCTGTTGTGGTAATGGCTGGACCATACCACTTTCCCCAGGGTAACACCACACGTGTACAGAATATCCTTCATATGATTTATTTTTAAAGAGGTGTCATTATGTTGGCCCATGGCGGATTGGTCAAATAGATAGTTTTTTATCTTATGAGGAATACAGGTTTGGGAATGTTACCTTGCCTCACTACAAGTCCCTTTAATTCATGCTCAAGATTCAAAATACAATCTTGATTGTGTATTTACATTTTAGTCAACTTAAATTAAAGATGGATAATTAGGGTTTTTTATTGTTGTAGTAAACTGTATGTGCAATATAACAGTAGCACCAGGATACCATATTACTAATTTATAAAAATAGTCTCGTAGTCTTACTGAATGCTGTTAGGGGTTCCCTTTAAATTTTGAGCCATCTGAAAGAAAAAAAAAAATCTGGGCTATGCCATGATTAGCATGTGGACATGCATTTAAAAAAATACATCGAAGGTCCTCGGAACGCATGTGTGAGTGGTCGATCAAGTACCCTTCCGAAGCCGATTTTTCTTAACGGGAACAATTGACCAACTTATGTGCTCTACGGTTTCCTAAGCGTCTCCAGCGACAGTAGTGAAGCCACAATAGCAATTCTAGGAATGTAAATATGTGGAAAGGTTAGGGTAACATGCCGAAAAATGCCATGAAATACTTACCCAAGGTACCGACACTCGGCTGGCATGCAAGGTCTCACGGTGATCAAAGTGGTCGCTGCTGCTTTCGTTTAACATCCGGGATTTTGCTGTCAAAATTTGCATTTGAATGTTTCGCATATGCAAATCGTATGTTGTTACACCCAGGCACTGTTGGCACAGGAAGTGGCCGACCAAGGCGCCGCCATTGGAAATACATTTTTTTTTTCAAAATAAACAGAAATTTGAACAATTAAGTACACATTATTCTAATTCTTTTAAGTCCTTAACGGTAAGACTCACTTAATGAAAATCTTTTACTGATAAATTCACTGCGTCTACTGTCAGAATGATTTACACGTGTGAGCTAGACTGCTATACCTGTGATGTCATTGTCTTAGCACGCGAGTTGATTGGTGTCCGTTTCATCATGATGTCTCTGCTGTGTAGTCTGCATATTCGAATATCACCTAAGCTCCAAAAAGAGCATGTTGAACGAACGTGAAAATTGAACACGGGATCGGCGGCCTGTCACAGCCGATACGCCATATGACCTGACCTCTCCACAGGTCAATGTGGCCAATGGAGCGTCTGTTTATAGATCATCTCGTGGCGATGTAAACCATGCCTCTGCTGCGATAGAATCCCTGGATTAGAAGCGGATGAAAATTGGCCCGAGTTTTTTTCTTTCAAAAGTTAGTAATCGCATTGATATTACACTTACAGACCACAAAGTGCCTTAACATTAATCCTGATGTAGTACTGGCTCAATGGGGCATAGTGTGTACCAAACTCTGCATGCATATTGCTTTCTGGAAATGTACTAACTTTTTTTTTCGCGGGGATCCCATATTGCACGCAACCCAATGTAGACCAATGGGGAGCCCTTAGGGTTTGGTCGGTAACCGAACTAACGCTGTGTTCTCCTTGCCGTTGCGGTTTGAAATGATAGTCTCATGTGACTTTGACCTTGGCATGTGAACCTTTGACCTCCATTAACAATAGGGACCCATGTTTTGCACCTATGATTCAATTTGGGTCCAATTGCACTTCAATTTTCAATTTAGGTCAATTTTAACATTTTTAGCCTATCTTCCAACTTGACCTCAATGACCTTTGACCCTGGGATGTGACCTTTTCCTTCATTAACATATGAGGGATCCAATGTTGCACCTATGATTCAAGTTTGGTTCGAATTGAACTTCACTTTTCAATTTGTCATTTACATTTCAGCCTATATTACAACCTGAACCACTTTGCACCGACATCACCTATCCAATGTTATCGATTTTGAGATATAGTATTTTTGCATTTAATTAGATAATGCCGGCCATTTGAATGTTAATGAGTTCCGATTTATTCTGTGTACAAAAGCTGTATACACTGATCCAAAGACGATGCTCATCCAGAATTTTCAGCAGTATTGCACCTTATCGTAGAAGAAGTAGCTTCCCAAAGATTTTTATTTTTGAACTCTATTGACCCCTACGGAGGTCAAAGGTCAACTATGTACACCCCTGATGGAGCTTGGGTCGTGGTTCTTCTGACCGATTTTGGTCATTAATCATGCTTTGAGGTGTCCAATACGTATAATATCGGATCCTACGCAGGATAATGATAAATTTGGATTATTTGGCCCAATATTAATGGTCTCGCTATCGTTTTTAAAATATTGGGCGCGACTGCGTCTCGCCCATCTTTTTGCAACTCATAGCTTGACCAATAATTTTGGGCTGAATCAATCCAATTTATTACAATATGGCCCAGCCCGTTTGGCAGAAGAAGGCGAAAAAGCGATGGTCGGAAGAAGGAGAAGACTAAACAGCATAAGCAGAATACTATTCCCCGTTTCACGGGCATAGTAACAACAGACATCAACAACAGACATCAACACCAGACTACAGTGGAACAAAGTGTCCCTATTTGGTCTTCCTTCCTGCTTAGGGCAGGCGACACAAAACACACAAATTGTGTAGAAAACTGAAAATGAATCATAGAAAATCTCTGATCAGCTTTAATTTTACTTTTTTGTGAACTGTTAATTAGTAGTTTATTATTTCCAATCTGTTCATGCTCTGAAGTTTTTATCACTTGAATGTACTTGTTTTGTCAAGGGTGCACTAGTCCCAACTTCACACATACATAACATCATGTGGGAAATGTAAGAAGTCGTAAGTGCATAGAGCTTGCCATTTGTAAGAAATGCCATCAAACATACTATCTGCAAAGAAGTCATACATCACAAATAATGATATAAAGCAGTTAATAGTCACCGTTCCGCCTTTATCAACCTAGTTTGCCTTTCATGGTTTTCAGAACACAATGGTATGGGTGTGCAAGTAGTTGGACCGGTCTGATCTGTTAGCTCTCAGGGCAATCGCATTTACTGTCTTCTGCTCCATCCAACACATTTTATCTGGAAATAGAGCACACAATTTTCATCAATAGGTCCTTTTTCCTTTTTCCCCCTTTTGTGGAATTTGGGGAGGGATCCTTTTTGGGCATCTCCTTATCCCCAAAGTAGACTTGAATCCAAATGTTTTCTAAATTTGGACCTCTTTATCAAAAATCGCAAAAGGTGAACCCAAGCAGTTGAGATTGACATACTTAACGTAATAAGCCTTTTTTTGAAGATTGGCCCATAACTTTCAATTAGAATTTTTTGTATGTGTTGGTATCGTCTAGTACACTAAACCCTGTGCGCAGACAATACTAAAATGCAATTTGTCTAAACGATTATTATTAAAATCAGGATCCTGGGTTTTTCATTTAACATGGGAGCTGGAAACGGCAATTTTATGTCCGTTCATGATGAAATAGTGGTACCAGGTCACAAAACTTACCTCTAAAATTGAGCTCTAGCTACCATTCACAGCTATTACATGCAAGTTTACTAGCCAATAACAATTCAAACTGTGCCAAAAATCCTCAAAATGTTTAGAATTGGGGCGCTCTTCAAACAAATGAGCTGTTGGTTTGTTTTTAAATTAACTTTACCAATAATGCATTGACCTCTCCAGGATTTCTTCAGCCATTTTTAAAAAGGTGAATTTCTAATATGACCATTTCATTTCATCGGAGTGATTGTTTTTAAACTGTGAACAATGCTGCAAATAGAAGCAAAGTTAAAGTTGCAAACGCAAATTAAAACTAAAATTGCAAGCAAAAGCAAGCCATTGGATGACAATCAAGCAAACAAATGGCACCACACCTTCAAGAAATGACGCAACCGCAGTTTAGTGGTAAATATGAGCAGGAATTCAGTATGACAACAGAATGTGCAGTGTTAAAGACTTTTTGCTAAAGATAAATCTATCCACACCATGAAAATTCCAAAATACCCTTCCTGCCCTGCCCCATATTTGACCTCTAGCAATAAAATGCATACTAACTTGTTGGGGAGTAAATTTCTTACTGAAGAAGTTTCTCTTAATTGTCAATTTTCACACTCAATATCGTGGATTCAGCATGCAGCAAAAATTGAAGGTTTAAGCGACTTAAAAAACACCCTGTTTTACGGGCCCAACCTGATTTTTCAGTTTTGCAGAATTTTTTTTTAGTTTTTCCAAAAATCATGTAAAATCAGGCTGTTTTTAGCCCAAATTTATCAATTTTGGCTATTTTTTTTAGAAAATTTGTTGGTAAAAAACCCATTTTTTATCCTGATTTTCAGATTTTTGGGCTATTTAAGGCTATTTTAACCTCCAGAAAAAAAAAAAAAAGAACAAATTCGCCCAACCGACCCACCCTACCTGAAAGATCCGCTCGCCCGAAAATCGGGGTTTTTTTTCGTCGCCTTATCTTCAATTTTTTTTAACAGGCATGGCACCCTGAATAGGGTATATTTTGGATGAAGGGGCAGGCCAAACTTATTTCCCTGTTAAAGCCAAAAATGAAAAATGATTTTTGTAGCAGCACTGTGCATCCTGATACACAGCCAGAATCCCACTCATGGTGTAACCTAGTACTTAAGCTACTCCATGTGTACCCCTAGCTCATATACCCTTCGTACCTAATCTGTAGTGCTTTACATGATACGCACACACAGAGTGCAAGGAGTATATATAAACCAAAAGACCTACAGTGAAGTACACAAGTATCTGGTGCATGAGAGCTGTTTTCTTACCATGTATTATTATTATGTAGCGTACTCTAACACTTTTAAGTTAAAACTGCATAAGGGGGGCCTCATGAGGCCCATTCAAAGTTTTTCACGTATTTTACTACTTTCCTTTGCTGTTTTTGACCATTATTTTTTCTAATTGTCTAACTATATTGGATACGCTTCTTTCGACTCAAACATTTTTTACATCGACCCCATCATTTTCTTGCTAATTAGCATAAATTAGCATTATTGCGCAATACCACAAAACGTATTTTAAGCCGCCATTTTGAATTTTCCCCCAAATTTTTATCAGCAATGTAAATGTATTCATGCTGTCTACTATGACCAAATTTCATTTTAAAAATTCCTTTTGAAAAGTTGTTTTTCAAAATTTGCCTTTTTTTTTTTTTTAATTATAAAATTGGTTTATATTAGGGCCATTTTGAAACGTACCAACATTTTAATTTTTTTGAAGAATTATGATTTTTTATAGTGCATAACATATATGGTGCAAAATTTTCAATTGCAATTCCCTGGGAAAGTGTTTTTCTACGAATAAGGCCCCTAGGAGCCCCCCCGTATGCCCTAACGTAAGTGGAAGTACCTTATGCAGTTCATTTTTTTCCAATCAAAATGCCCATTTCGTCCTCCTAAATTTGCTAAATCGGTCAGATCAACCCCTTATTACTTGTTCTTTGTGAAAAACAGACACTAAAGCATTTTAAGTGGTCTTGAAGATGCGATTTACAGCTGTTTGTGAAAAGTCGGAATCCCGACTTTTATTAGTAAACAATTCAACAAATTGGTCATTCTTGAAAAATATGATGTGTTTTGAGCTTAGCCAATGCCAGGGTTTTTTACTACAACATTCCCCAATACAACAGTGCAAAAAATGATTTTGTTGAAAAATAGGGGGTGCGATTTGTTATACTTTGAACAGGGGGGGCCGGCCAAGATAGCGTCGGTTTTGTTGCCGTTTCCCATAGGTTTAGCACGTATCACTAAACTTGACAAATACTAAAGTCGAAAATATGTTATTAACATATTTTTCCACTCAAAATCCTTGGAGTTGAAGAATCAACTCCAGTGGTAAGAATTTTTTTTGTTATGAATACGTTACAAACTGGATCCATTTTGAACGAGCTTGCTTGACCCTCATTTCAAATCGCAGGTCATCCTATTTAATAGCTTCGGACGGGCCTGCGGACCATGTACCCGGTAGCCTATGCCACGTGCCTATGCACCACCGTGTAATGATTCGTTGACTTGCATGTACAATCCTCTCATGTCGTTCTTTAAAAAAAAGATTTGATGAATAGTTTTGCAGCACTTATGCAAACCGCCGATAAAGTCAAGGCACTTTAGATCGCGGTTCCGTACGGGAATTCCCACTGGCCACCTCACTGATCTATTTATAAACGGGCAACAGTAACTTCAACTTTCGGTCACTGTTCAGGCTCGTCCAATGTTCGGCAGTTTTGCGCAATGAATATAGCTTGGCCGCCACGCCTGATTTTGAGAAATCACTGATAGTGGCTTTAGGTTGCTTCTGGTTCAGAAAACACAGGGGCTACCAGGGGGAACAATTATGCTACCCTTGGCAGGTGAGAACTCTGAAGTACTCAGTGGTACTCAAAAGGTCCTCCAATAAGGAAGCTGCCTTGTGTAGGCCTTTAAGTACTCTATACTCAACATCTTTTTAAATCAACTTACAGAAACAAAATGAACATGGAGGCATGGCACAAAACTCAGATGAAGCCAAAGGGATTGTTTTTCCAAAAGGTGACACCCTTCTTCTGACCCCCTATGAATCATAATTGAACCTGTTTAGTGCCAAAGTGTGAAAAATTCATTTGGGAGCAAAAAACCGTTTTAATTTTTACGAAGATGTCCTTTCTAAGGTAAATTGTTTGTAGATTATTAATTTTTAAATTGAAACCCCTGTATTGTACACATTAGACTACAAATGTTGATTTGTGGCCAATTTTGTCTGAAAATCGCACTTTTCGGGTAGACAAAAATTTTCACCTACCAACTTTGAATACTTACATAGTCTACAATGTACATGTATATGACCCTTTATAATGTTAATATATCAGTTAAAGGTAATAACTTATGGATTCAAGTATTTTTTATCAATTATTTCATAATTTGCACACCAGAACCATTCAAATTTGACATGTCCCGTGACAAACAACATTCAAAATTTAGCACTTTCTAACAAAAATTTTGCTTTGCACAATCAAAGGAAGGGTCTACAGTGATGATTTACCCTGTCAGTTTATGCAGAATTTAATAATCTTCAAATTGATACCTATAACTTGCTTCCTTTCAAGTATAGGAATAATTCAAAAAAATACAAAAATGTTTCCCCCACCCCTTGAATTTTCCAGTGTGTGAAAAAAATAGCGTTGTTCAATAAAATTGGAACTACGAGAAAAATAAAAGAGCTATAGACTATGTAATCGATTATGCCCAAAGCAAGCCCTACATAGTTATGGTATTAATTTTTTTTACCCTGTCTACAATTTGCGGAATCCAAATTATTTTTACCGAAAATTCAGCGATTCGAAAACCCGTGAAAAAAAAAACGAAAGGGTGACATTGTTGAAAAGTTAATCGATTATGCCCAAGACATATTCCCACAAGAATATAGTATTAAATTTTTGGTAAACTGCAAAATATTTGAGATTTTTTTTATCAAAGCAAGATGCAATTATCAGCAAAATACCATGGGACTTGGCATTGCGCAATATACCCCAAAATGCGATATCTCGGAACGCATCCAACATTTTCCATTTTTGACTTCAGATTTGGATTCTACACAAAATTTTAACTTAGAAAACATGTTTTGTTTTATTGTTAAATTACCCCACTGCTTTCCCCAGGGATAAACCCAGCAATATGAACTGCACACCAGAGTGAAATGAAATGTGATGCTTTTCTCTGGATTATAACATTAGCTAATCCTTATTAATGGCAGACCCTGGGCTTTCAGAAGAATTTCATTATTTACTTACAACTATAAGATCACCAGGACATGTACATGGATAGGCTCTATCGCATGTATTAGTTACAACAAAGTCCATGTACCTTCACACCCAGTGGCTTAACCCGCGGGGGGGCAGGGGGGGCAAGCTTCCCCCCCTGTGGGGATCTTGCCCCCTCTTGCCCCCCCTGAAAAGTTAGTGAATTACTAGGCCATTACTATACTAACAAATTTTTAAATATATCTTGCCCCCCCCCTGAAAATGTATGTGCCCCCCCTTTCCCCCCCCTGAAAAAAAAGGTGGCTACGCCACTGCCTTCAACCTTCTCTAAAACTTTACATCTATGCATGCAATAAAGAAATCATGGTGTGCAACAAACAGAAACTCAAAGAAAGAATACAACAAAAATATGAAATACATTCAATTTAACAGTCTCTCTCGGCACTCGCACTAGTAACACAGGTCCGTTACTGGTCACCGTAACACATCGGTAAGATATGACGTCATCGCTAACCGCTGCAGTATTCCACCATATCGCATTATAACAGGAAAATAATACCGTTTGTCACAGTTTATTATGTGTAAGAGACTAGTACTCCCTTCCCGGCATGCATTTAGAGAAAAGAGAAATCAAAGATGGCCGATTACAATCGGAATCAGCTGTGCGACGCTGCAAAATATCGGACTTTTGTGTGGTAAAGTGAGGCAACTTTAAAGGCTTACGATCACCGTTTGCTTCAAATCGTGCGATATGCAACAATTTTTTAGTGTAAAATAATGTCTAAACTACACTGTGAATGTCTTTCTTTCTTCCCGACGGACCAATTTTAGCCATCGACGCCGGGTTTAAAGCGAGGGATCTGGACTGACAAATTATGAATGTCACTCAGGTAAGTAACACCAAATGGGTTAACTGTGCTGGTAATGCTGTATATGTCACTTGGTTGGGTAACGAAACTTTGTTTGTTACTTGTCCGAGTGACATTAACTTTGACCCGTGATACGAAAAACCGGAAGTGTGACCTGAGTGCTGCAGCGCCGACAACGACGGTTATGTGACTGTTACGGTGACCAGTAACGGACATGTGTTACTAGTGCGAGTGCCGAGAGAGACTGTTTAAGGCACTATCAGTGATTTGCTTGATCAGAATACTTGTAACCAAATGTTTAAAACAATCGTGTTTTGTCATTTTTTTTTCATGTGCTGATAGAGGTTTTTTTTCAAAAATGAAGCCAGGCAAAATAATCCAAGTGTAACGTACCCAATGGTTTAACGGTTTACATGCATTTCATTCAGTCATGCCAAACTTGATGCAAGACAGAATGTAGCATGGAAACCAAGGGCCTTCAGGCTGTGCCCAGTAACTTATTTCAAATCGGTATGAACATGCTTTTCCCCTGATTACCAATAAAAAAAATGAGCAATCTCACACCTACCGACATCAAAGTTCCATAGCAATAAAAATATTAGAATTGTGTATTTACTGTATTAAAAACGGCACACTTGCCTTAGCAACTACAAGCACACCCAAGCCAAAGCTATTTTAGATGCCATATTGAAAATGTGCAAAAAACATTGTGGCTATCTTTGCGATGGTAAACTCTCTGGACAAATCACGCAGGACTACGTTCTTGGTTGTGTAAGGACCCGACTCATAATGGCACGCGCCCCTGCGGGGCTTGTGCCATTATTTGTCATTAAACTGAGCACATGTGCATTGATGTTTTGCCAATGCACATGAAGCTAAAAATATTCAGCCATTAACCTCTAATTATTAATCATTTTGTATATTTGTATAGCTGATAAGCAAGCATATAATCAATGATAGTGCCTTTAAACTAATCACAAAATGAAAAAGACAACATATATAACTAAAAAGTAAGAAGAAAACAAATAGCAAAATAAGGAAATGAGTTGCTATAGGAACCAAAATGTGATCATGCAGCCAGGAGGAGAGGGGTACTGGCAGGGCTGTACATGCAGAATTTATTTTTTGGAGTGCAGGAGTTAAAAAAGTGGATTTCTTTTGGGGGGAAATTGAACTAATCCCCTAAAACTTTTAACTTTGAATATCTCATCATCAAAAGGTGGACCTTTTGCCATTTTGCAGGAATTGGGGGAAACTGCACCCTGCACACCACATATGTGCCTGGGTACTGGTATGAAAATGGGCATGGTTATCCTTACTGAAGGGTCATTATTGTAATTGTATTTATGGGCCCATTTCAAGAGTGTCCAAGCTGTGTACAACAAATGAATAAAATGTCCTTAAATTCAGAATAGTTGAACATTTTTGTTTGTATCATGGTAAATTTAATTTGTAATTACACATTTTCATGGTAAAGTGCCCATATAGTTCCCTCACGGGTGTTTTATTATAGAAAAAATACAAATTGAGTATTTTAGTAATTAACTACATGTTATTACTATATAGAAAGCAGTATTTTACATTTTGAAAAGTATCTTGAAAAGTGGTTTCTAGATTGAAAATGTGTTGCTAATGTTACAGTGGCGGGGGGGGGGGGGGAATTGCACCTCTGGCTCGAAAAACCAGGATGATGTGGACCAAATTATGCATTTTCTTCCCTCTTCTTCAAGGAAATTTGACCAATTTCAGTCTAAATTTGGGCAAATTTAAAGTAAATCAGCAAATTTTGTGTGCCACTCACACATTTCAACAAGCTTAGATTTAAATGGAGCAAATCACCAAGACGACATAAAAATTTTTGTCCCCTCTTGCAAGACAACTTGGAAATTTTGCCCCCTCTGGATCAACTGCCTTGGTACGCCACTGATGACAATGAGAAAATACAGCCTTTCATCTGATATCAAAATTGATACTTCCGGGTAAGTTGGGGTCCGGTCCCAAAGATGGTCAGGACAAGCACCTTTCAGAACAGTTATTTATTTCTCGTACATAACTCAGACACCATGGGAATGGACCCCTGAATACAATAATGACCCTAAACCCTGCCTCAGCAGCCCTTTTATGTGGTGTTGAATAAATATACAAGGTCATAGTGAAGTAATTATAATTATGCTCATTAATACGCATAAAATGGGTCACAAAATTATACGGCACAAGTACTAATAAGCTACTACCCCAACGTGATTGAAGACAATGTGAGATTGTATTGAAGAATGCAGTGAATTTAATATGTCGTCCAATATGTGGTCAAAGATAAGAGCAATTAATCACCCTAAGTGACCCCTGTCTGGGTGGGTTTACTCAGTGGAAAAGGGTAGGTACTAGGCCTATGCTGCGATATGGGTCACATTTTCACTCCTTACTATAACATGGGTCTTTTTTCCCACCATGCTTCTATATTGATTGTTCGTTTTTTGAGGTCATTGCTACTTATATAAATGAGTCCATTTTTCAATTTTGTCTCAATGCACTATGAAAATGGGTCAATTTTTCGATTTTTGGTAAAATCACATGAACACGTTTGATTTTTCCCGATTTTTGGAAAAGTTGCCTATGAAAACGGGCTGATTTTTGCTACAAGATTTAACTATGAAAATGGTGCAAAATTTCAAAGCCAACTAAATGGGTCGAAATTTCGGAACGAACTATAAAAATGGTCATCTTTTTTGACAATTCGGTCACTATAAACATGGGTCATTTTGTTACCGATGACGCACACCCGTACCCAGTTTTGGGTCGAGTACCCCCCGACCCCTTGAATGACTTTGATCTTCCTATCTGTTACCCCACATAGACTCCTTGTCTCAATGTATAACAATAGGGCAAGTATGAATATGATCCATCACTGCACTAAAAGGCTACAGTAGTTGAAAAATGCCAACCAAAGATTATAGTATAACAACTATATGACTCCTGAATGACCTTTGACCTCATATTTACTCCCCATAAGACCCCTTGACTCAATGTAACTAAACAAATTGAACTTGATCCATCACTACAATAAAAAGTTAGCAGTAAGTGAAAAAGTGCCAACCGAAACTTGTAAACATACAAAATGTTTTGACACCACGGACCAGACATCATGCTGACCTAAGGTCTTTCTGAATGCATTAGACGACCTAAAATGCACTGATTTGGCAATAAGATTATTTTAATCCCAACATGCATGAAATGTCCACAAAACCATATTGCCAGTAGGTCTCACTCCACCAAGTTGAAGTGAAGTTCCCCCCCCCCGCCACCCCCACTTTTAATCAAATTGTTTCACCACAGCCTGCTGAGGTGTAATCTATGCTACTAGGTCATTTTACAAAAGTAAGAAAACACAGAGGTCCTGTTTTTTTAAAGAAAACTTTGTAATGAAAACGAACGTTAGCAAATATCTATCTATATACGCCGCGCCGGATGCTGTTCACCATGTATCGCCAAATGTCCCCTGTTTGTCATTAGTTGGGGATGTCATATGGATCCTGTTGGATGTTTCGAGCAATCCCATCAATGTAGTTAAAGGGGCGACGCCCTGTTTTGTGAATGGTGTACCTCCCAACATGTGACGTCTGAGATACTTGATCAATCGCACTATGACGGGTGACCGGCAATCGTGCACGGCGTTGGCAACAGAAAGATGAAATTGGAGGGATATCTCCATTCTCCATATATCTGTGCTTTAATTGGTCTTGTGCTCACGCCAGGCATCTGTTTTTACTAGTTTTCGCATAAGAAGCTTGTGTAGGTGCCATCCAGTCTGTCCTTTAGCAAAGTGCTTAAAATAATATTTAAATGTACCTTCTATTGATTGATTTTTTTCTGTTACTTCCAGTTTTCATTTCCGTCCTTTCCGCAAGTGTAAAAAAAGAGAACGTTTTAAACAGGATAGTTGCAGGTGGGCATGCGTCACATTCACAAGAAAGGCCATTATCATCCTGTGACGGAAGGTGGTTTACCATTACCAAGATACAAGGGTGCGGCCTTTTAACCAAGTTTAAACAATAGTGAAAATTTATTACCTGGTATCTGTATTAAGATAATTGTAAGTGATGGCTAAGGCCAAGAGAAAAAAGTTTATCTCAGAAGACCGTGCACTTTTTGTTTAAAATTAGCCTTTAGCGCATTCTTTTTTTTAGGTTTTGCTACACTTGTAAGTTTTTTTTTCAACATTTTTTCATAAAAAAAAAAAATTGGCCAAACTTGAAAAAGTGGGGCAATTTTTTTTTTTAAAATTCCTGCATTTCGCATTAAGACATTGGCCATTTGCATTTTCACAGATCTTCTGGAGACACAAACTTTTTTTGCCTAATCAATCAATGACCTTTCAGAACTCTTTCACTCATTCATCTCCCAATTGAAGCACTGTTTCGACTACCATTTGGCCTGATGAACCATATCTTGGAAAATTTATGTATTTGTATTCAGTAGTTTACTGGAAAACCTTCTGCATGCAACTTTTTTTTTCCCCTGAATCCACCCCTACTGGTTAAGGTTCAGTATCCAACTATAACAAGCCTAATTTAGTGGGCGAGCTGCACTGGGGGGGTGGGGGGATTTGTAAGGGCTACCTCCCTCATGCTATGACATACACGAAATGTATGATGGCCATTCTGAAGGGGGTAACTTAAGCGAATAGAGGGGCTTGCAAAGATTATACAGGGGTCAAAATTGAAAAGGGTTCCAATGTTGTTGAATTGCAGACCAAAATTTTTCGTATGATCACAAGGATTAAAAATTTATAGTTTGTGCTACTCTGACTTACCCTAAGCTTAAAAGTTATAAGCTGAAAACCGTTTTCATAGGTCAACTGTTAATGAGTTTCTACAGGGTCAAATACTAAAAAACGCTTCATTTCAGTGGAATGGTCTCGGGAATATTGTTTATCACTTAAAATATGGAAATTTAATAAAGTCCGCTTTTTCATGTTTTCTCATATCACTCCAAAAACATTTTTTTTGCAAATTTTTATTTAAAGGGCAAACCATTCAAATAGTAAAAGAAAATAAAATTAGTGTGGTGGACCACTTTAAATGTTTTTGTTCATACAATCAAAAGTTACATTTCCTAATTAAGCCTTAAATTTGATGGGGGCATGAGAAAAAAATGAGTTTTTTATGATATCAAACTCCATTTTATTGGAGTAAAGCAGGGTACAAGGTTGTCATTCGGGTTCCTCACTTAAATGATACCAAACTTAAATATTAAATCCAAACTTATAATATGAGTTATGACACTGCTTACCACTCCCGGCGGACTCTCTTTACAAGGCGGATTTCTTTTTTGCGCATCTCGCTCTCCTCTACCAACCACTGCAATAGATTCGTTCACAGAAGTAAGTTCAGGTTCTTTGTATCTGGTATTGTTCTGCTTTGGTGAAGAGTTTGAAAATGGGCTTCCATGTGAAAGTACAATCTGAAAAACAGAGAACCAAACATTTAAAGGTGGTTGTTCCGATTTATGTGTATTGTGTTCTCTACTTGATATGAGAGCCTGGTACTTGCACATACATCCCATCAAGTACCGTGGGAAACAAACTTGTGGTTTTGATGGTAGACGCAATAATGCATGTTGCAAAGCCATATTCAATACTTTGCTAATATTGATGGTTAACCACTAAAACGGCGTTTTTTTTGTTTATATCTTGGGAACGAAATGGATTTGAGGGCTCAAATTTCAGGACGACAATGAGAAAAATATGGCCTTTCATCTGATATCAAAATCGATACTACTTCCGGGTAAATCAGGGGGGGTCACAAAGACGATCGGAACAAGCACCTTTAAGTTGTCTAGTGATTTAATATGTCTATTTGTTTTTGCATTTCTTTCATAGGAAAGATACAATTTTTACATGACCCCCCCTACTCCATACAAAAAAATTACATGACCCCCCCAATTTGGCCAATCAAAATTTACATGACCCCCTATATTTTTCACAGACCCTCCCTTGTAATTATGAGCTGTCCCTAAATTTACGGCAAATGGAATTTAATTCCACCTGAAATGATAAGGACCAAATCAGCGTCCTTATAGGTAAACAGAACGATTAGCAGACAACGGAAATGGTGTTTAACCATAAGGAAACACACGCCGGACTTGCTTCCCACAGCATGCACACTGTTTGACCAGTCTGTGACCTTTGTGGTTTTAATATCAATGGGTACGAGTCTATGATATTCATGGATAATAAACATATTTTTTGTTTAAAGTTACGACAAACTTAAAGTTAAATTACCTGGATGTCTTTCTAAGTCTCTTATTAATGTCCCTATCTGTTTTGGGGCATGTTATTTTTATGTGTAAAATATATCTCTGTTCTTCCAATGGCCTAGACTATCATTTGTGAGCAAATTGAAGAAATTTCATATTTTCTGAAATGTTCCGGTGGCACTTTAACCCTAGGCTCGAATACCCATATACAGCCTGTCTCAAAAAAGTGGCACGATCAGAAAAAAAATTGGTCAATATATGAAATTTCAAAATAAGTCATTCTTACTAGGCATAATATTATAGAACAAGGCGGTTCTCGAACCACAAGGTCCCCCGCTCGTCGCGGTAGTTAACAGGAGGAAAAGTAACATAACTTAAAGATCACAGGGAGGATTGTGATGATAATACCTTGGATGGCCCCAGATGACCTGGAAAAAAATTCTGGTATCAATGTTGACTACACCCACCAAGTTCCATGACCATACAACATTTGTAGTTGTTTGGACCTTGGATGGACCCACATGACCTTAAATGACCTCAGAATTTCGCCCTGAAATTTTGACCACCACCCATCAAAGTTCATGACCATACAACCACATTTGAAGTGAATTGACTCAGATGACCCCAGATGACAGAAATGACCTTGAAAAAAATATGGCCCATAAAAATGTTGACTGCACCCACCAGGTTTCATAACTAAACCTGCATAGTGATTTGGGAACGTGAATGACCCATCATGACCTGGAAAATGACCTTCAAAATTTTCGGCACTGAAATATGACCGCACCCACCAGCTCATCATTCCTACAAACATGTTTAGGGATTTGACTTGAATGACCTTTCACATGACCTTGAAATGACCTTCCTTCAAAATTTTCAGCACTGGAATTTTGACCACACCCATCAAGTTTCATGACCATACAACCATTTGCAGTGAATTGACCTCAGCTGACGCCCAGATGACCCATAAATGACCTTGAAAAAAGTGGCATCAAATTAACTGCACCCCCAGTTTCATAAACCAGCCAACCATGCATAGTGATTTGACCTTGAATGACCCCGCATGACCTTGAAATGACCTTGAAAATTTTCGGCACTGAATATTGACCGCACCCACCAAGTTTCATCATCCTACCACATGTTTAGGGATTTGACCTTGAATGACCTCACATGACCTTGAAATGACCTTCAAAATTTTCGGCACCGAATGTTGAGCACACCCACCAAGTTTCCTCATCCTACCACAATTGATAAGGTTTAAAGCAATTTTTGACCACATTTTACCTTTGACCCATGGCACATGACCCATCTCCGAACTCATCCGCCGCCTACATAAGCGACATATGGTGAAAAGATGGACACCCATACTTGCTTAGATTAAAAGATATCGTGTTGACAAGGTTTATAGCAATTTAACCCTATTTTTACCACATTTTTGACCTTATTTGACCTTTGACCCATGACACGACACACTTCGGATCCCACCCAGCGCGTACTCGAGATACATCTATGTTGCGAAGATGGACACCCACACTTGCTTAGTTCCAAAGATATCGCGTGGGACACACACACACACACACGCACACGGACGGGGAGCATTTCTATAGTCCCCCTTCGCCAACATAAGTTGGCGGGGGACCAACAAAGACCAGGCTTTCCAATGGTGTTTGTTTTAACTTATTTGCTTTTGTCAATCC
>JAMKCH010007692.1:0-30896 GCA_023653785.1 Ophioderma brevispina | reverse complement strand
ATGGAGGACATCGATTTGAGCTTAGCTGTTTCCACACAGTAATTAGTTATGTTGACAAGCATTGTAAATATGTAAAAACTTGATTTGTTAGAAAAGTGAGGGCATCTCTTGCAAAATCCTGCAAGTCAGTCCTTTAATAGACATGAGGGACATTTCACGAAAGAAGCGCCCCCAATTTTTTAAACCCTTTATTTTTTGCATATTTGGAATGCTTCCAATTTCTATACGATACCTAAGTCCAATAAGCCGAGTACGCCGTCTTTATGTCATCAGAATGATTTCGTATTTCTGTCGTGCATGACAAAATTCAAAGCATGGTTTTCTATAGTGACGATTACGATAGCGGCAAGTTCAAAAACAGGTTTTGCGTTTTCATTTGTTCTTGTCAAATAAACGTTCGAAATGAGGGGACGTTCTCGGTAGGTGGTCTACAACCGATCATTGCAATTGAGAGAAATTGTATCCCAAAAAATCGCCTCCTGTCACTTTAAGTAAATTAATTGTGTAGGCTAAAATGAGTGTAAATGCCAAGATTTCCCTAAACGGTGCCATATTGGGACTTATACACTCTCTTGTGTTTTCCAAATCGGCGGTGCATCAGTCATTTAGTTTTTATTCTGGAACACCTATCCCACCCTCCTGTCTGCCTGCATGCATTGACAACATTAATTCAATGGTCTGGTTACTCATTTATGATAACATACCAGCCTCCACCATCCAATTCATAATCTTGCAATTTTCCACTGAATGTGCGCGTGTGACATTTAAATGGTCCTCGCTTTTCCGAAGCCCTAGCTTGCAAAACGGTGTAAACAATCCCATTAACTTTTTCTAGTAGGGTTTTGTGACCTTTGTTATGAACAATATGAGGCCATAACCTCATACAAATTGTGAAAGTTTCAAAAACCTTACTATCCTAGAGGTGGCATTCCAATAATACGAACCCGGATTGAACGATCACAACCTTATCTCGGAATTAAATTGACACGAGAGCTCAGATAAGGAGCCGGAGATGAGACCTCATCTCAGAGGCAAGTAGAGTGTGGGGTTTTCTGTATAGGAATCTTGATTTGCCCCAAATGGTCACTAATTCACCAGTAATTCTAATTTGCTCTCCCCCATTGCCTATCAAGTATCATACTAGAGCAAATTGGCAAAAGCAGATCAAGGGAAAAGGCCTGGTAATCTAAGATGTTTTGGGGAAAGCACTGTGGTGATAAGGACCAAGAGCATCGGTACCCGGACATACAAATGAAGGGTCTTTGGGTGATAGATAGCCAATTGCTCCAAAATAGGTGTTTTTTTTATTGTGCAAATTTGCTAAAATTTTCCTAAAAAAATAAGGTCTTTAGGAAAATTTTCAAAATTTTCCCCCAAAATAGTATCTTTTGAGTGACCTATATTTATAAAAATATTGGGGTCCATTGGATGAACACACGAATTCTGAAATCGGGGCTTAACAGTTTTTAACATAGTGTTACCTCCAAAATGGGAGTGCTCCCAGAGCTTACCCGATGAAAATATATGTGCTCCCTGCTCAGAAAAAGCTGGGTATAACTAGTTGGACAAGTTCATTTTAACTTAAGGGTGTGTATAAATGTCTGCATTCAGACTTGATATTCCACTTTCTTACCCTTAAAAAAATAGTTTCCTCCTTTTTTTCCTAAAAAACCCCACAAACTATGTTGACCACATATTAACCATTCTTATTCAGTGGTATTTTTTATCATGTTAACAAAAAGATTGGTTTAGGGTCAAAGCTCCGCCCATCCATTACTGGGTAATAGATGGACACTGCGTGCAGCAATTACGCGGTGTAGTTGAATATATGACACGCGCAATACTGCGCATTTATACTGCGTCAAGCATGTCGCGTTGGTATGCAAATGCAATTTACGCAGCGTGACGATTACTACGCGATGACAATGGTTTATTTTTGATTGAAATATTTGTTTTCAAGAGGGGTACAATTATTTAAATGAATAAAAAAAGAATGATGTAACAATATTTTGGACAAATGTGTTGATAAAAAGCAAACATTACACAATTCTAAATAAGAATGAGAGTAACAGATGAGATTTGTTGTTTTAGCCATCTTAGATGGTGTCATAATAGATGGGCATTTTATCGTGGTGGATGCCGGCTCAACCACTGAAAATATTGGATGCCCATCCATTATGACACCATCTAAGATGGCCAAAACAAAAAATCTCATCTTTTATTCTTTAAGTCCTCTACAACACGTAGACAAAAGTACAGTTGATATAAAATTGTAAACATCTTTTTTTTTTGATGAGCTGGTGTGACACAATTCTCTTTTTAAACTTTTGTTACAACAAAGATTTATTCTGACTACAAAGAACAATCCCCAGTTTTTACCCTGCTATAGAAAGCAATTCAATCGTCAATTTCATGAATTGGTCATTACCATCTTGAAGTGATGGGAATAAGTAGCGGCCATTGTCCAGTTGATGAGAAAAAGAGTTCAAAAGCCTTTACAAGTACTTTATGTCTGGACAGAAATACCGCATTATTTCGGAAAGATAATTGAATAGCGTATTTCCTGACTGGCATCCAGAGTCAATTATACATTGAGGAATACCCGAATGTCTACCGACAAACAAGATTCCTTTATCTGACGCGTCTAATCACTAGTACACATTACATTGGCGTCTTGTATGATACATTTTGCTGCATGTCAACATTTCTGGCAAGGCCTTGTATAATGCTGATTGTCTATAAATGTATTAATTCATTTTGTGAGCTTTGTATTGATAAAAAAAAAAATTATTAAATTTGTAATTATAGAGTCACCATCTTGCAGTGCTACCTAAACAATGCCATAACATTATTCAACTCAGCAAGGGCACATGATGTTTCAGTCCATTTGATTGAGGCACAAGCTGTTTCAAGACTGCTTTTCCCCTATAAACATTGGGCCCCTCGGAAGTGAATTCTAGTCTCAATAGACTGTGTGCAGAGCCTTTAAAAATCATGAAATATAGTGGGATGTCCAGTGCATTTCACAATTTGGTATTTCCATTTTCTTCTAAACAAATACCCTTATAGGCCTTGTTGGTTTTGTATTTCAATGGTTGAAATGTATGACATTATAAGCTATCTATGGCTGATATTCTCAAAAGGGAGTCTACGGTTTAAACCAGGGTAATTCCTACAAGAATGGACCTTTTTTCCTTTCAACATACTATGAAAGTTTAAAATAACGGGTGAGAAAATTGCTCATGGATAGGCCGGAAATGTGGAATTTCCTCACCTGTTATGGCACACCTTCAGAGTATGTTGAAAGGAAAAAAGGTCCACTCATGTAGGACTAACCCTGGTTTAACCCAGGTCGAGTTTTGGATACCTGAGATAATTTGGCATTTGCAGTGATGTACAATCTGGACCATAATCATGAACTTTCCATGTAAAGATCTACTCAAGCAGTTTCCGAACCACTAGTGTTGCCCTCTTCAACGATCCACCTTTTCTACACTCTGCATAAAGTTGACCTCTAATGACCCTTGACCTTGGAATGTTACATTTAACCCTACTGTGACATGCACGTACAACAAGCGACCCTATAAACATAATGGTCCCGAGCTACTTGTAGATGGCTCTTTAAAGTGACAGGAGGAGATTTTTTTAGAATACGAATTTCTCTCAAATTGCACAGAATCGATTGTAGACTACCTACCAAGAACGTTCCGAAGGTTTATTGGACAAACAAGTACAAAAGAAAACAGCAAACCTTGTTTTGAACTTGCCTGACCATCGTAATTGTCCCCATAGCACACCGTGCTTTGACTTCTGTTGTGCACGACAGAAAGTACTAAATCATCATATCATTACATAAAGACGGCGTATTCGGCTTATTCACTTCAGGTGTGATCTAATACATTGGAAAGCATTCCAAATATGCAAAAACCCGGGTTCGAAAAAAATTGGGGGCGCTTCTTTCTGGAAATCTCCTCATGTCTCTTTAAAGAACCATATATGGTTCTAAAATGCCTTAATTGGGACTTTGAAGAACAAATGTGCTTCTATTAGTTCGGCTCTACACCAAGAACAAAGTGGAACCTTTTATGGTTGTAAGCCAAACATTTCAGAGAGTGTGGATATGAAACAGACCTCACAGTTTACCTTTAATAAGCTCGTTTTCTTTTCTCCTTTCAAAACGAAGCCTATTATAAGCACGCCGTGTAGCTTTCCTTATCGCATAATCTTATCTGCAAGGTTACTCAACCCTACTAAGAAAAGAGAGGGCAAAATGCAAAAAGAGGCAACTATACCACGCCGGCCACTCGGTCTGTTTGTGTTTATTCAATTTTCTTCCCTATACAAATATTTATCTCGCTTGCATTCCTCTCACTGTTTCACATATACGAACAACCTGTCGCGACGAGCCTGAAGGCGATTCCACAGCTGCTCGTCTCAACAGCCTTAGCGTGATTCCCTTCTGAGAGACGAACTCATGCTGTGGTGTTCTATCTGGCTTTACTTGCTGACAGGATCTCTCCCCCCTCATTTATCCCCTTACGTAACTATGAAAATATGATATACAGCTAAGTTGATAGCATTGCATACATCAGACTTAATTTACCATTGGGCCAGAGAGGGAAATACCCAAACCAACCTTACCTCCTGAATTAAAATTTCCCCCCACCCACCCCCAAAAAACTCCTTATCTGACAATGGCACCCCACCTGATTATTTCACATGTTAGAGGTTGGGACTACGTTTCAGCCTGCCCACGCTAAAAGTAATCCCACCCTGGTAAAATGTTACCATGGTTTGGTACTACTTTCCCAAACATTGGGGTAATTTGGTAAACTAGGACTTCAACAGAAAATTACAACATACTTAAAAGTTATAGAGTAAGACCAGACAAATCACTCCCCACATCCCTGACAAATCACTTCCCTGGTTCCCCCAATACAAGAGGGCACTGCAAGCCACTCTGCTACACACAACAATGGTCCAACTGAAAAATTTTTAATACAATTACTTAATCTTTTCAGCTGGCTACAACTCCCTGTCCAACTGATATTTTAACAATGACTAGTAACCACTCTGCTACATACCATTACCAACTGAATATTTTTATACAATTGACTAGTAAAACCACTTCTGCATATAACCCTTTCCCAAACCACCATAAATTTTTATTTAAGACACTGACTAGTAACCACTCTGCTACAACACATCAATCGTCCAACTGATATTTTTAGACATTACTATTAAACTACTCTTCTACATACACATCAATGTCCAACTTATAATTACATTACTTGATTGTAAGTCAATGGAATAAACTTGTAACATAGAATCACACTTTATATTGTTAAAAATCATCGCTTAGTATGTAAAAACAACACTTCTGGCATGGACTTGTATAATGCTAATGTCACTTTGTACCTCTCTTTATTCAGTATCCCCCCTCTGTAAAAATCACATGAAATCTTGGCTTATATGCACACACAGGTACACACACATGCACACAAACACGCGCACATCCCTATGTGCCAATTTACAAACAGGCAAAACAAAAACTGACAAATATTATTCTTTTATTTAAAAAAAATCATAAAGCAAATGCTATGATTGAAACATGGTGAAATCAAGACTACAGTGAAAGGGTTTTTCAAGGTTACTATAAATGTTATTTTCAAGGCTGCTGTTAAAGTGATTTTTTGAGGTTACTGTTATATTCAAGGTTACAATGAAAGTGATTTTCAACTGCGATGGGAACCCAGTTTGTTAAAAAACAATTCTTAAACCTTACCATCAAGGAGCCAACCAGACCCTCGGAAGGAAATTGCCATACATGCTTAAGTGGTCAGTTGCACACACATCCTTTTTTTTTTAAATTTTCCAAAGAGAAAAATGATCTCTTTCATTACATTCTGGTATGCTTTGCCTGTTCTCTTCTTACACAAAAAAAAAAAGTGTTCAACACTGTAGCAAGATTAATTTCACAAGGGATTTATTTCCAAGGCATTGGTTATCAGTTGTGTGAATTTAAAACACCACAAAATATTCTACTACTGTAGCAAAGATGCACTGTACTTAAGATGCACCATTAATTGAAGACACTACAATAACAGTTTTACACTTTGACAACTGTAACATATGCAAAAATAGTGTGCTACACAAGATGTCTTTGGAGGTGATTGAGAGTGACCATTTAGGATTAAATTTCAGAAGCAATCAAGTATATATTTTCAAAGCAGTATCCATTTTATCATGCATTCTCCTCGGGTACGACTGGGCCTCAATATGTATAGCACTTGGCCTGGAAAACAACTTAAAGCAGCCATTCACAGCAGGATCTGCAGAGATGGGCTATTTTAGTTCTCTAAGACCCGTTTCCTGATATTTTAATTTCTTTTGGGGGAAAAGGTTAATATGATAAAGCTAATACAGAGTACTCTACCTATATTGTGTTGAACAAGTACTTTAATGTTAGTGTACAGAGACATTGAGAAACCTTCAGTGATTCTTTAAACAGATCGGCCATGTTCATTTTCACAAAATATCTTTTAAGAACCATCTTAAACTTTGGTATGAAAATCTGGCGGTTCCTGGTGTGAATCTAGTCAAGCACACATGTCTGTTTATTTTAGCCTTTCTATGTACCTATCTCTTGGGGCAGAGATTATGCATTATGAATGTTTTATTTTCCTTTTTTCTAAAATGGGTATCACATTCATGTTTCAAAGAATTGCCATAATATAACACGCCACTTCTTATTTTACTGAAAGATGAACAAAGTACGCTTCCGTAAGATTGGCAGGAAATTCCATGGTTGAACAGGATTTTAATGCAAGCCAATCATACTACAGTAGTCGTAAGATAAGGAGTCTCGCATGACTACTCTCAAATCTCATCTACACAAGCTTTAGACAGTTTAAAGATGCCACTTTACTTCTGCCCAATTTCTCAGCGTACAACTGTTTTGATAAGGCTTCAGTGTCCTGAAAATGAATTCCTATCCAAACAGGTCGATAAACTGAAAAACCCACCATCTCACCTCAACTTCAATGCTAAATTTGATAAGCAAACGGCCCTGTTTTGGAATGACGCAAAGAAATGTAAGGCGACTGTAGGATGGGGAAAGTGATGAGTTATAAATTAGAGAGTTGTGTTGTGAGTCTTCTTTGAAACTAAGGTTGGTAATGCATTTTGATTTAAGATGAAGTTAGTTATAGCAAGACAAGGAAAAATTGGGTAAAAATAATGTTTAGGATTTAATTAATAAAACAAAGAGTAGAATACATAATAAAAAAAACAGTAAAAATAACCAACAAGATATTGGATAAGGTTAAGTTCCCAGTTTCACTACTACTGCTCCTGAACTCAACCCATAACTCACAAGATATCACAACTCACCAATAAGCAACTCAATACTCAGGCCACCTCAAGGAGCTGCCGTGTAAAGCTCTTTGAAGTTGCTCTTGTCCGGCATCATTATACGACTAGTAAGTAGTATGACTGGTAACTAAATTACTCCGATTTATATATAAAGAGGTTAAAGACATTTGAAAGCACCAGTAACTGAGGGGCATGCAACCTCCAATAACTCTTGCAATGTAATTTACCCAAAACATGCACATTTAAATAGCGTGTTATTCTGGCTTTCTCTGTAGTTACATCAAAAACAGAATTTAAAAATCAATTTTAATGGAGACATTTTAAATCAGAAACACTACTTACTTTCTGGTTATACAGTATTTTTAAGTTATAATTCACTAATAGATTTGCTCTTACACATAGCTGTCGTCCCGTAAATGAATACCATCTTGTGAATACAATTGAAGGTTGTATGTGCAATTGCTGCCATTTGTCAGAAATTACCATCAAACATACCATTATGCCAAGTGTTTGGTCAGCGGCTCTTGAAATGGTTCTTCGGGCGACTGTGTTGCTGAACATTCATAAATGCACAAAACATGTTTGAAATAAAGTACGCCAAGTAGATGGCTCTTGCCGGTCACTGTATAATGCTACAGCCACAAACCTTGTCCGGCCTTATTATTAGACAAGCAGAACTGGAGAATAATTCACCATCTTCTTCCTATTTGTTAAAGGCTAAGAGATGAAAGAGGGGCTTCTTTGCTTACAAAAATAACAAGAATTATGTTTGGTGTACTATCAGGAAAGATCAGTCAAGTGTTGCAGCAAAAATCTCGGAGAAGTAGTTGAGTTGCTCGAGTTGCTCGTGTTCCTCCCAAGAATTTAATTCCAACTGGTAGTGTGTCCCATAAAAAATATCAGAGACATAGCAAGGGCACTAACAGAACTGTTCTTCAAAAACAAAAAAGACATACAAGAATTTGTATGCCATTACCCTGTAGGATCAAACTGAATTAGGGGTTTCATTCATAGGAATTGGGGTATGAGAGCTTGTTTATGCTTGAGGGTTTTCCCGTCCATGTTTGCTGTACTTTCTGCTAACTATTACTTTTAAAATTATATCATTAAATATAAAAATTCAGCTGGAAATTGCATGATTTTTATCACTTTTGGCGTTCCTCATGGCAGCAATGCATAAACGCTTGTTTTTTCATGGCCATGTGATGCGTATTGACCAATCATACACACTGTTACATACAAAGTAAACATGAATGTAGGAATGCCATTCTGGGGTCACAGGTCAAAATATGAAGTGTGTGTAAAGCTTAAAACCACATCAAATTGTAAATCTGAATAATTCATCTAGTCTATGGTGACCCTTTATATGACTCACTGTTGGGGGGAGGGGGGTCAGAGGTCTAACTTACAAATACTCTTTGCAATAGCACACAATCAGCTCTTATTCTCCTTTACCTTCTTTTAATTTACTTGGCATTATTTTGTGCAATTCCAATCAGGGATCCTAAATAAATCGGTATAGAACACTCGATCAAGAGAATGGAGGCATACTGCATGAAATCTGCATGAAATCTGTAGCTTATAGTTCGCCAGTTGTCCGTGGCCCTATTACGCTACGTCATCCCCAGTCATACGTCATGCTGCATAAATTATTATGTCATGCTGCATAAATTATTAGCTAATTAATTGGGTTTTTTTTTGTTTTTTTGTTTTTACTTTACTTTTTTTTCCAATTGTGTGTGTGTGTTTTCCCCAGTAGGCCTATCGCAAAGAGAAATGATTAAAAAATAGCTGAGGGTAAAGGGCGCGATAACTACTAACCGTTGAGAATTTCACCTTATGAAATCCCCAATGCCAAACCGAGCAGATCGTGTCCTACCCCCCTTACGTTATCATGCAGGATCAATTGACGGCGGCCGCAATAACTACTCCCTGTTAATTTTCCCTTCACCATACATGCGGGCATAACTGGGCTTTAGTCCAATTGGTTTTTTTTTTTTTTTTAAAGTTGTTGTTTTGTTTTTGCCTTTACTTTTTTTTCCAATTGTGTGTGTGGTTGTTTTCCCCATTAGGCCTACTATCGCAAGAGAAATGATAAAAAAATAGCTGAGGGTAAGGGCGCGTAACTACTAACCGTTGAGAATTTCACTTTATTGGAAATCCTCAATGCCGAGCAGATCGTGTCCTACCCCCCACTTCAATCATGCAGGTCAATTTTTTGAGGGGCGCGATAACTACTCCCTGTTATTTTCACTTCACCATACAGGCGGGCATAACTGGGCTGTAGTCAATGTTGTTTTGTTTTTTGTTTTTTTTAAAAAAAGTAAAATTTTACTTTTTTCCAATTGTGTGTGGTTTTTTTCCCCAGTAGGCCTATCGCACAGAGAAATGATAAAAAAATAGCTGTGGGTAGAGGGCCGGCGATAACTACTAACCTTTGAGAATTTCACTTTAGTGGAAATCCCCCGATGCCCAAACTGACTGAGCAGATCGTGGTCCTACCCCCCGACGTTATCATGCATGTCAATTGAAGGCGCGATAACTACGCCCTGTAAATTTATAATTTTCACTTCACCATATGGGCGGGCATACCTGGGCAATTGGCCTATACTTACTTTCACTTAGGGGTCCGAGATTGTGTTAACGGGGTTCTATGGCGAGTTCCGTCCAAAACTTGGTGGACCCTAATATAAGTATGATGTCATCGTTTGAACCAAATTGACCAATGGCTAACAAGGATTTGCGGGGCTTGTATCTGGGGCGGGTTATCTCTGTGATCGATATTCATGAGCATTGTGTCCCGTGTTGGCTATGCACACACACCGTAAGTGCCAAGCATTTTGAATAGTTGTTGAAAAAGAAATCCCATTATTGAGAGGCAAATTAATTTGATCGGTATTCAATCTTATTAAGTACATATTCATTGTTATTGTGCGAGATTAGAACTGTATATGACTTGTATTAAGCGAGCAATCGTGAATTAATCACAGCAAGTGTGAACGGCATGTGCCGTAAACTGGCCGCTGCGCGTAATTCTCAGGCAAGGAATCATTTCATAGTGATGACGCATTGCTTTGTTTTTGATGAATCATCATGTTTGGGGCTGATCGTTTCTCGCTGATTGGTGTAGGGGAGGAATGAGCTTACTTGACAAAAACCTGACATGTTACGGCATCCTGTAAATTTTTCCGGGATCAATTTGAACAATTATAAGCAGATTTACTTAAGTTTTTCTAACCTAACCCCAGTCAAAAACACAAAGCAATCATGGCAATGTGCTTGCACGGCAGGCTTTACGGTTATACCTCTGATGCCTGTCCTGATTCACGCCCGTTTGATCAGCACAACAGATATATAACCGTGCGTAGCCCACGAATCTTGCGGCATGGTACCATATATACTACTCTATCTGCTTGAAAAAAACAGCAGGAAAAACAGTCCACAACTTCCAGATTCAGTCACAAATCCACAGATTTAGTGCACTGATCCATGCGAAAATCCCAAAATTCCATCAGTTATTTTGCATGCAAATTAGGACATTTGAAGCCGATAGATCGATTTTCACGAATGAAGGACTCATTTTCCGATAGGTAAAGGTTGAGAAACTTGCACGTACTTTAAAATAACAATCACAAGTAGATGAATTTGTGTAAAAATATTTACCAACTGAATGTTTTATATCGAAGTGAACTTGGCATTCATCAAAGATCCTGAATTATTTTCAATTAAAAAAAAGTATTTTCGTCTGATTTTGATATCCCTCAAACATTTGGACGGTCCTATTCATTTGTATATCTGATGATTGACAGATCTTACTATTCGAATCCACAGAATGCAGATTACCTGACCGCAGCTGAAAGTACATAGCGATTATTTTTTTTTCCGAGGGGGCGTGGTCACTGAAACTTTCGTGGTCACACTTAGCAGGATCATAAAGGGATCATATTGAATGATTAATATTTCGTATAAAAAAGCTGGTATGTGTAACAGTGCCCTCTCTACATGAAGGTCCCTGAGCGTAGTATCTTTTTGTGGTATAATGCCATTGTCATAAGGGATCTAGGCCTAATTAAGCTTAGTTACGGCGTGAATTGCGTCACGATATTAGAAATAGAAGAAAATGACAACAATAATAATAGATAATGATGATAATACTGGGTTAAATAAGATGGGACAGCACACAAAAATAAATTTTAAAAAATGCAAAAATCGACTATGGCATAGTCTACAGTGTCACCCGCCTGTTCCAATTCACTTTAATAAAATTCTGCAATGATCCAAAAAAATACCCTCATCACCATGAGTTACAATATGCTCATCCACCAAGGACACAGTTCAGTGGGTTGTACTTGTATATACATTGACATGAACTAACCTTGTGTGAGCTGGGTATCATATATCATACCTAAAAACCAGGGGGTGTATTTTCTAAATACACTGGTGAATGGAAGGCACTAAACTGTGCCAAGGGAACTGAGATTTTACTAGTTCATAATGCATCCATTTGAGGATGGCACTATGTGGCTGCATTTGTCTATGGTTACCGGGGCAGTTACAGCTCATGGGGCCCAGAGGCTTGCATTTCACACACAACGCATTATACCGAGTTTCATTTTGATGTCCTGAAAGTGAAATTCTCTTGAAACACCGTAACGACATGGTGCAGACTTTTTCCAATTTGCCAAATTGATTCAATATTTTGAAATTTCATCTTGCATCCTTGAAAAAATGGATCTCTTAGACTATTATAAAAACAAAACTATGGAAGATGGTCTGGGAAGCAGGCTTGAATCAACTTGCAGAATGGGTCAAATATGTTTGAAATTCCATTTCTGACATTTCGAGAATGGATTTGTAAAAAACATTTTTGACAGAGCAGACTAATTTGACATGAAGTGATAAATATCAGATATGGTATCATTAACATGTGGCAAGATGGCTGAATGGGGCTTTTCTGAAAAAAGAGAACACAAGGAGCAAGAAAGGGAGGGCAGAGAAAGTGGGAGTGAAAATGGTGCAAAAAGTGTTTAGAAAAGTGTTTAATTTCTAGTCACTGTCTTTACAGTGTGATTAATTTTCAGTTTCCAAAATTTTGAAGAGCATGGGGACACCATCTGAAAATTGTGTCCTGATTTTTATCTAGATACTGTACTGTATTCATTCACAGTTTAATTACATTGTTATGTACTGTATTTTCTGTGTACATTGGTGTAAGAAAACAAACTCAGAACCGTATTAGGTACAGAAATATTTTGTTTGCCATAAATATGATCGTACAACATGTACGAGCAGTTTTGAATTAGTGTAAATTAAAATCGGACTGTTTTGACACCCTGTGATGACCTTGAATAAACATGGCCTTTATATCTAAAACTAAAGTCACAATTATGCAGACCATACATTTTCTTAATCAGTGTGCTATAAGATACAATAGTCCATGATCTATTTTGATATTTGCTTCTCACAACTTCAGAGAACAATCCTAAAACAATCAGCTATAGCTTATTAATTATTTTCACCCTTCTGCCTATACATAGACCTAAATGTTCCTGGACTCTCGCAATACTATAACCAAACCTTCCATGCCTCATTAAAGAAAACTAATAGTATGCCGTATGGGAATGTGAGCTGGTACCTAGCAAGGTTCTATGATGAAACGAGTAATCACCTTACTGCTACAAAAGCAGAAGAATGCACAGCATGATGTCCAATAACAACTATACCAGCAACTGCACCTGAAGACCTCAATCCTTCCCATATCAACGACAGTGGTATTTGATTGCGTTTTTAAACACTCAAGAGTATACAGTATAGAAAAATGACACTTTTTTTTAAAAACCATAACAAAAAGGTACATCGACACTAAAATAACCATTGCCGAAAGGCCAAAGAGACTTCCCAACATGTTTGGAAGTTCCCTACTTCAGTACTTGAGGGCCTAATACACCTGAAATTCTTATGTTTTCCCTTTATATTTTCGAGCAAGGAGGCGGGCCAAATTTATTGGTTGGTGGGCCAGATTGGTCACACGGGCTCCATTGAGAACCCTTGTCTATAGTCTGATTTACATGGTCAATGTGTTTCTATGTAATTGCACCGTTTTGGTGAGTATACAAACATTTAGTATATTTGTGTTGGGAGGGGCGTATTTGATTCTTGGAGATGTTTTGGTCCGAAATCATTCGCTCAGAGCATATATTTTAATTCGTCTCTAGGGGAGCATATTCCTTATTATGTGTGCGCTTATTCCGTTAATGTTTATATTGAGATATTACAAAAGACGACTTCCCTGCCGGCTCCGATTGTCGTGGCGTGTGTCTGGTGGGCGCTCGTCTTGTTCTAAAGTCGTGGGTTTCAAATCCCACTCCAGTAACAAAATTTAGTGTTTATGATTTTATTTTAATTGTAGAGTTGGAGATTGGAAAAACATCAGAGTTGTGGATGAAGTAAAAAATATTGAATAGCTGCCTTAGGAGATATAAGAATGGTCCTGGTCCTGGAGCGTGAATTCGAGCCAGGGGGAATCTCCGACGTGCGGAGTATTTCACCCCATGTGCACCCCACCCACTTGGGAGATGGTATATTCCTTAAAAATACAACTGAACGCACAGGCCCTGTTCCATTTATTACCTTCTATCAATTCAATTTTGTGAATAAGTGTAAATTTACTTTTATTCTAAAATAACTAAATAGTTGAAAGTGAGAGAGTCAAGCTAACACTCACTATAACAAAACCTCTCTCGCCTCCATGAGAGTAACTAATAGTAATGCCGTATGTGAATGTGCCGCTGGTACAAGCAAGGTTCATATGATGAAAAGGTATCACTTGACTGCTTCAATAAGCCGAAGAATCACAGCATGAAATGTCCAATAACACTAATACCGCAACTGCACCTGAGACTATTCCTTTCACATACCAACAAGACAGTGCTAGATGAGTTTATTGCTTTTACACACTCTAATTACAGCATAGGAATAAACACTATTTAAAATATACGATAATAAACCCTAAATTAAGTGCTTAACACTAAAATAACCACTTAACTGTTGGAATTTTAAATGTTTCAGTTAATCCAAACACTGGTTTGTATTTAAAACAATGTTTAGCTTTACCTAAACACTTTCATTAATAGTGTATGTACCCAAACAGAACTAAGAATCCAAACACTCAAAATGAATACACATTAAAAGAAAAATAAAGCTTCAGACCACTGTTTGAAATTAGCGAAATGATGACCAAATTGTATCTGAAGACCGATTTCCTTATGGCTCTAATCCAGAACCCAAAACTGCCTTAAATAAGCACAAAAGAGGACTCAACTTTTGTCTGAAGACAGATGTTCCTATTTTAATCTCACAAAACCCCAAAACTGCTTAAAATAAGCAAAAATGAATCCCACTTGTTTGAAGACAATTTCCTTATAGTTACAATCCCCCCAAAGCTTAACACAAGCACAAAACGAGGACCAACTTTGTCAGAAGACGATTTCCTTTTCGCTACCAATCCAAAACCTGAAAACTGCTTAAAATAGTAATACAAACAAGAATTTGCCTGCAAGACCTGCTGTCTTCTTGATAACAATCCAGAACCCTGAAAAACATGCATCCTGATAAAATTCAAGTTAATTTCACTACTTCAAAGTGTATGATAAATCATGAAGCGTGGAAAATTAATAGTATCCTGATCTTTGTACCTTTCAACAAAAACGCGATCTGCCAGAGAAATTCAACAGGAAGCCTTATAATCTAGCTTGGCTAGAACTATTTGCCTGGCACCTGCAACAAGGGGCCAAATAGGCAAATGAGTATTTGAGCAGTCTCGGCCGGAATAAGCTCCAGAAATATGGCAGAATTGGAGATCAAAAATTGGGGAAAGGGATGGAAACAGAGGCCTGAAAAGAATTGAATTATTGAGCCCAATTAGTTGTTTGAGGGAAAACTGATCTACATACGACCTAAAGAAGAGAATTCTATTTCAATTAAATTGCTTACAAAATGATGTCTATGGAGGTCGCCACGTTTGGCATTGAGGTTTCTTGGCATTGGTGGCCTTGCATGACTAACAACTCAAAGACAAATACGTGTGTCAATGTGGATGTCTCGGATACTCCTAGTGTCATCAACACTTCTTGGATATTTATCCAGAATGACTTCTGAATACTAGGATTTGGGATATGTAAGAATCTCCGAATGCATTTTGGGGGGGGAAAAAAAGCTCCTGAATGTATTTCAACAAAAGGAGCCATAGTGCACAAGCTACCCATCTAACCATACCTATGCACCAATTTTCCCAACCCTAACCACACCCCAGGCATTTGACGGTTCATGAGTACACAACATTGATTATGCAACTTCCTTGAAGTACGTGAGATGTATGGTTTGGATCACGGTTCGTTCAGCAGACCAGGTAGTCATGAAACGAAGGAATTTTGACGTCACGCTATGCCTCATTTTTTCACCATTGAATAAAAGAGCAACCAATTTACCCTACACAGTAATCAACAATCTTGATATTACTATGGTCATATGCAGAAATTGGTAGTTGTTCTGATAACAATGATATGCAGACTTGTAGCTATACGTGAGAAAACCTTCTTCACAAAATGTAAGTTGATTCCAACCCTTGCAGTTTTGTGTTATGAGTCAAATGCTTGTTTCTCACAGTCCATGGCCCATGCTTATTATTGTGAATATGCTTACAGCAGTAGTAGTAGTAGAAAACCAAAGTTTGAAAATCCAGTTTTGGTCCCTCGTAAACGGGGGTGGCTGGATTCCCTCACCCGTGCAGCAATGCGCTTACTCCTTCCTTCCACTTCACCCTACTTCAATGCACCCTCCATCCTCAACCCACCCTCCTACTCTCCCTCCTCCACTAGTTTTCTTCCATGTCTTCTTCTGAAGGCATGCTCGTCATCCTTCCTCAACACATGCCCATCGCAACATACACTATTCGCCTTCGCCAACCGGTCCCTCGCCTCTTCAACCCACATCATACCACCAAATATTGATACAAACCACCAATTTGCATGTAAGATTAGTACCTTGGCTTAATGGACGGTTCAGATGATATAACTCCACTTTTTGTTAGTAAGAACTAAAATCAGTGATGAGCTAGATCATTGAATATCACTTTAATATTCTTGGTTCTACGTGTATTGGGTAATCATTTCAATGCATATTGGTTATAAATTTCAATTCCACCAAAATTTTGTAACGGCTGAATTTCACTCCTTTCAAAATAAAATGCAGACTCCTCCAAAAGCTCCTCTGCTCCGTCTAGGTGCTCCGGGGAACCCGGCCATACGGTGTCCAGCTTGAGACCCCAACCCCATTCGCAGTAAGCCTATCTGATTTCAGCTTCTCAGCCAAGTTCTTCAATGGCTTTGAATTCACCTCATGATGATGGATGCTCCTCTTATATCACAGCCACAGTCTACTTTGGCAATCTTTTAATAACTTTCATGGGCAGGATGAACTAACTTGTTAACTTAATTGACGCAAGCTTTTCTGGGTCTTCTTTACATGACTATGGGATTTTAGTTGAAATGTTATGTGGGTTTCTCAAAAAAATATACTGTCATTCACTAGTTGGTATATTTTTTGACATAGCATCACAAAAAATGAAAGAATTTCTTTATTTACTTTTTTTAAATGTTTTAATTGTGAGTTTATTAAACAAGGTTAGGCGTGTTACATGCAGTGTGTACATTGTCCCACACAACCGGCAGGCTTCGCAATCATCTATATCAGCCCGGTAAATAAAGCCTTGAATCAATTTTACCGCAACAATGCCAACATGCACCTAACTCATTTCCCTACAAAACGTGCACACCCCAGAAATCCCACATTACACAAATATTACAACAATGCTTCAAGAACATTGACTCATTTTGGAGCGTACAGAAATCGCATGCGCAGTTGGAATTTGTCAAGGTCAAGTTGGAACGGCATACATCGGTTCAGGATGAGTAGAAGAAAGTGCATTGAGCCGACCAGAGCAGCTAGTCAGTGTAGCGAAGATGCAACTGTATACCAGCATTTCTCTAATTCCGGCACAATCTTGCAAGTGGTTCCTTACAGGCACTTGGACATAGCAGCCTGTGAATTTACAGACAATCATCTAGCTCATGAAGGAGATCTGTGTCCTTCAAATCACATTGTCTTGACTAGGTTTAGCGCTATCACATGGTCTTGAATAGGTTTAGTACACCACATGTCTTGAATAGGTTTAGCGGCTATCACATGAGTCTTGAATAGGTTTAGTACTACACATGGTCTTGATAGTTAGCACTATCACTGGTCTTGAATAGGTTTAGCACTATCCCTGGTCTTGAATCGGTTTTAGCACTATCACATGGTCTTGAATAGGTTTAGCACTAATCCATGGTCTTGAAAGGTTTAGCACTATTCACCTTGTCTTGATAGGTTTAAGCACTATCACATGGTCTTTGATAGGTATATCACTATCACATGGTCTTGACTAGGTTTAGCACTATCCCATGGTCTTGAATAGGTTTATCACTATCCATGGTCTTGAATAGGTTTAGCACTATCACATGGTCTTGAATAGGTTTAGTACTATCACATGGTCTTTAATAGGTTTAGCACTATCACATGGTCTTGATAGGTTTAACTACTCACATGGTCTATGTATAGTGTTTAGCACTATCACATGGTCTTTAATAGGTTTAGCACTATCAAGGTCTTGAATAGTTAGCCCTATCACATGGTCTTGAATAGGTTTAGCCTATCACATGGTCTTGAATAGGTGTTAGCACTATCACATGGTCTTGACTAGGTTTAGTATATCACATGGTCTTGAATAGGTTAAGCACTATCCATGGTCTTGAATAGGTTTAGCGCAGATCACATTGTCTTGACTAGTTTGTTAAAACCACAAAATTCTATATCACGTTTACAAATATTTTAGCCAAGTTTTAAACTAACACTCTAGTGATTTTTATGAAATAATGAATAAGTTGTTCTCAAACCCGCGTCCTTGTCCACATCATGATGATAAATTCTACAGAATAGCGATTTCTTAGTCTTGCTCCAAGCATGTTCATAGGCCAGAAAACAAAAATTAGCAGTGATACCTTTTTGTATGAATATAGTAATCATTATCCTAGTTCTTACCCTATGAACCATGTCTATCTGATCCTATATCTGGTTTCTTTCCAAGCCCTAAAGGGGACCTTTTGCATTGTCCAAAATGATAGTTCTTTTCATTCTCATATTGTATCTTGAGGGTTTTAGGGCAAAAGGGCCCCATCTGTACTAGCTGCAGGTTTGCTTTTGCAGGTATCCTCTTAATACGAACACAACTGTCAAATGGCAGCTATTGCGATTGGGCCGTCTTGCTGTAAACCCTTGATTTGTATTGATTACAGACCTAAGTACTACGTTATCAATCACAAATGCTGATACGATACGCCCGCCACATAAATGTCATTCTAAAATGGGGGAAATGCATGCAATTAACTGGATTATTTGATGCTTTTGAGATACACACGGACATTGATGCGCTACCATGGTTTCTGAATTGGTATGGTATCAACTCATTTCACATTGGGAATTTCAATCTGAAATATTGTGTACCAACAATAAAACTCCACACAAAGGAAAACCTGAATTAACAAATCTCTTTGACCAAATTAGAACGAGAACAAAATATAAAACAGAACTAAAAAACTTTGAACTGGGTTAACATATCTCATTCTATCAATGTCAGTTAAGACTTAAAATTTTTTGGTATCCCCACATTTTAAAACTCCCCACTTTTCTTCATAAACATATCGCTATAACTGATAATAACTTTTTGCCTATCTCCAACACATTAAGTAAAGACACACAAAGAGGCATTACATTACGAAAAACTAAGAAACATTTACATTACTTGTTAAAAGTTTCATGCACTATTGAAAACAATTCACATCAGTCAAGCATGCAACACTTAAAAACTTCTACTGAATCAAAAAAGCCACAACACTCTAGGTTTAACAACTCAATGCCAACCAAATGTACTGCATTGGAACAGTGGTTTACATCAAATTGGGAGGCCATTGAATATAAGAACACAAAGAGCTGAAAATGTGTGTCCTAACTCATGTTTTGAACAAGATATTTATTAATCTTCCCTGAAAAAGCCAGCGCACACAAGTGTTGAAAAAAAAAAGGGCACTTGGCCGGATTTGAACCGGAGACCTCCGTTTACTATCACGGCTCTACCACTGATCTATCAAGACTGGGTGGGTATAAGAGCGATAGTATTATCTATAAGTGTTAGGTTCGATAGGTGTCCTCCTTTCCCTAGCGGATCCGCATAGAAATGGTATTTTACATATACAATTTTATAATTTGTTTTGACTTTTTAGCTCACATGGGTTGTTTTTTCTTCTCAATACTTGTGTTTGCTGCCTATCTCCCAGGGAAGATTAATAAATATCATCTTAATCTACCCTGGAGAAACTAATTTTCGTCCGGCCCTCCATATGAAAATTTCTTCCCCATTACATTACTTTCACAGTATTTGAAAGAAAAAATGTCCCACTCATGTAGGACATACCTGTTTAACCCAGGACTAAAGTTAGTCCCTTTTCAGCCATACCAGCCAATATTAGCCTGCCCCAAAAAAGAGGATGTCTTGAAATCAATTTACGGATGCTTGTAACTAGAAAAGACATGACTGTTTCAATTTGATCTGGTTTTTTGAAGACTACAGACTTCACTAAAACGATGAACAAACATCATTAAGGGATTCCCATCTCTCAAAAATGTATAACTATATGCAGAAGGTAACTTCCCTTTACCAAAACCTCTCTATGTTTTGATAATGATCTAACCATGTTTCAACATCAGTTGTATGCTTGTTCAGCTATTCAACTCAGTTATTTTAGGATTTCTTGTGGGAACTCAAACCTTTGAATTCCATGTGAAATTTGCCATAGGCCCTTGCCTGGCTAGGGATAATTTTTGTTGAGAGAACATGCCTTCTTTTCCTTGAGATGCAATGTGAAATAACATAATGCCTTCCACTATGCAGAACCTCAATAGCCTTTTAATATGTAACTGGAAGTCATTGGGTTTTAAGATGAGAAGAGCAGTTTTTAATACATTGGCTCTACTTTAAAATTAAAGGTGCAGCAAGAGATTTTGAGGCATCCATATAATGTGTCATATGTAGTGATTTTATACAGATTAGACACTCAAAAGATACCTCACCTTGTATTTGGCTACAGAAATTTCTTAAAAATGAAAACAAAAGGTTATTTTTATTTGCTTTCATTTCAATGTAATTGATATAGGCTGAATTTCGTAACGAAATTTGATATTTCACAATTTTTGTACCAAAGAAATACTTCTCAGCTTAATCCTTTCAGATGCATGGGGTTATTATTAGCAAAAATCAGGGATTTTTATTTTTTTCAGGATACCGGATATGTGTAATCTCTCGTTGCACCTTAAGTTCAAGATAAAATTAGTCCACACTTTGAAATGTTGTTAAGGATTATTTTTAAGGAAAGAAAAAAATACCAGTTCTACATGCAACAATCCACAGCTGTTTGATGCAATATAAATTGCTTTTATTTTTTCACATTTTTAAGTTTGAACACCACAATTTTGACAAATGAGATTAAGCAGAAGCATGCACGATCAATCACTTGAGCAAACAAACACCAGAACAAAATTTGTTGTGACACATAAACCTAGAACTTGTATGTTACAGCTCCCTCTATTGCTCTACCTCCATAGAGATGTGTGTAAAACTACAATTTAAAGGAAAAAATGCAATCCCGAATCTATGTGGACAAATTCTGCATTGCAGCTTGTAGAATGCACAATCAAAATCGGGTGTCAAAATTGTGGTGCTCATGATATAAATTATAATTTGTCTTATTTTGATTTGGCATAAGGTCCCAACCCAAAAACTATTGTTTCCAGTAGGATTTTGATTTTGACCACATTTTTTTTACATATATTTGATTTACTGGGAAAATTTGCATTTCTAGACAAAAATGCCTCAGAGATAGAAATTTCATTAAAAAAATAAAAACGATCCCAAATTTTGTTTTGTAAACTAATAATTTGACAAGTCAAATGTGGTTTGCAAGTGTTTTGATTTACCATTTGGCCCGATGTGAGACATTTCTGGGGAAAATCTTTCCAGAAAAAAAAAAATGGAAAAAAAAACACATTTTGCATTTAAGTTTTTGGACTACCAACTGGAAACAAACTTGATTTTTTTTGCCTTATAAGAAAAACAAAAAAGTGTTCCATATGTACCCCTCTTTGATTTTTGACAGGAAACAACATCCTTTTAATTATAACAAATACCCTAAGGCCAAAAAAAAAAAGATTTTGTTCCTTGTAGAACTTCGAAGAAGGGTACCTATGGAACTCTTGCAGAAAAACATTCAAACATCTGTGAAGAGAAGTGTAATAAATAACCACCACCATACCTGTTGCTTTTCCTGTTAGAGATGGCATGAGTGCAGCATGATTGTGAGATAGGGTGGGTGAAGGAAATGGGAAAATGGAGAAAAAAGAAAATGTAGAAATAAGCTGTTAGCATATAAGTCATGTAAACCATGATAAGTATATCAAATTTTCAAATACAAAGTGAAATCTGTACATGGAATTGTGGATAACAAAATGAAAGATGTGAATTGGTTTCCCCTTTTATTATGACAAACCAGAGAGTTGAGTCTATCCCACAATGCAACAGTTTTGGGAAATTTCACCTGAATACGGTCATGTGATCCCACAAAAATCATATTCTTAACATATAAAAACCCTGACTTTAACACTCATTTTAACCCACAAAATGTTAGTACTCATTGTAATTTTTAGCATGATCATTAAATGTCTAGTGGTTCTTTAACTTTTGGAACACTTTTTATCCCTAAGTACTGACATGTGTTTAGTATTGTACAATATAGGCACATTGCAATGCATTATGGGATTGATTCAAAACACCTTCTGGACATAAACAGAATAAATGAATAAATCATTCACAAAATTTGCGAGTAACTTTCAGTTTAACAACAGCTCATTGTCCTTGAAGATGGATGTGTGTCTCCAGCTGACAATCATGAGAAAAAGGTCACATAGAAAAATATAGTCTGGCAGTCCATAATCTTGATATACAAACATACAGCAACTAAGCACATGAAAGAAACAATTATCTTGCATAAGAGTGAGGGTGTTAATTCATGGGATAATATAAATGACGCACCTCGTATGCAAACTCATACATTGAAAATTAATTTTGTTTTTTGTTCTACTTCTTAAAAAGTTAACATTTTTATATTTTAATCAAGGGTCCTTGCATGGTGGTGAACATGTACATGCTAAGCTCAGATTGCTTAAGACTGCTAGATGAACTCCCAGCGTTAAGCTATGGCAAATATGATCCTCTTCTCTTGCTGCATAGAACAGAATTTCTGTAAGTACAATTAGTAATTACCATTTTTATCTAAAATATAATATCAAGTGTATTAGTACCAATGTCAGGACTCATAAAGCTTCCTGCAGGTTGAAACCAGGTAGTCCCCTCAGTGGTGCACCAGGGGGGACTATCATTTGCGAGCAAAGTGGAAGAATTTCATATTTTCTGAAAATGTGCCATGCCACTTTTAAAGATGATCTAACCATGCAATTTGAATATCGGAAGATTTGCAGACGACCCACTTAAATCCATGCCAAACATGATAACATCAGTGCGAATTCCAGCCACAGACCTGTATTTCTTTTAGAACTCATAAAACTCATTAGCAAGGAATATACAACATAAAATTGCATCACAGAATAAAATATGCATCGAAACCGACGCATTCAATATACAATACATCAAATGTAACTGACGCCAAAACGAATAAGGGGGGGAAATATGAAAGAGTTCTAATAGCATGTGCTGAATTCCGTTTTTCATGTGTTTAAGAATGATGTATATTGGGCTGGGATTTATTCTGACAGTTCTGTCTGTGCAATTAAAAAATGAATCTGTAGGAAAACAATTTGTGCAATTGTCTTATATCGGCATAAAGGTGACTCAGAGATTTTGATTTTGTATGTGTGGGTGTAGTAATTAAAAATCATCTAGAAAAAGGTAGTCACCTAAACATGCTTAATTCAAAGTTAGGGATGAATCAGAATTTTTTTTTACATGCAGTTTACACTTACCATGGTTACATATATTTAAAATACTTAAAAAAAGCAAAAAACTTTCAAAAAATAAAGAAAAATTTGTTTTTTAATAATTTTATGATTTAAGCTTTGTACTTTATTGTGTCAGATTGTATAGGCGTAATTTGGATGTGGGGATCAAAGAAGAAAGAGGTAAAACAGTTATGGAAACTTAATATCTCAAACCTCTGCAGTGATAGTAAAACTCAAAATATAATTCCCCCATGTGAGGTGTTTTCCCCGATCGCATCACATTTAAGCACAGTATAACACTGCCATGGAACATGTATAACAAAAAATTTCTGGATCCCGAATTTTTAATAACATAGTTGTGATTTTCTATACGAGTGAATATTTGTATCACAGTGTCACATAGGCCACTGTTGTTTAGTCCATTCCATGGACAGAAATAAAAAAAAAATAGGAAATTCTTCGAGTAGAGCCCATCTGAACGTATGTGTAGGCAATATTACTTATGAAAACCTTTTTAAGTCAGTCAAAGGACAAGATTGTGAAATCATGAAATGCCCTTAACATATTTTGAGATCTTTTCCCTTTAACTTTTGTACAACTACATAAGGGTTCTTCCAGATGTATTTCATAACAATTCCACTTTGGAAGGCATAACTGGACATTGAGTATAATGCCTCTTCATCTAGGAGCTTCTGAGGGGTGTTGAATTAATGTGGAATAGCCATGGTCAGGTCATGATCAATGCATGGTTGTCACATGCAGTGCATGTGACGCCTCTGCATATCAAGCTGAGTGTCAAGATGCTGGCCATGTGGACAATCCTGACATGATCATGACTGGTCCATGCTATCGAGTGAAGTAATATCCCCATAACACAACCATATACTCAATTCCAGTCAGTTGGTGGTATTTTGGACCTGCAGGCATAAGCTAGTCCTTGTTATTGTTTCAACAATTGTGATATTTAAAAACATTTGCCATGATCATCATGAAAAATGCAGTCAAATACTTCCAAAAAAGCCTGCTATTAGATCATAGATTTCTTCCAATCGCAGCGAGCGATTGGCTGCGCACTACCAATTCTGACCAAATCAAATGTTGTGCATGCTCACAACAAATCCGTTCGCTGTGAATGGAAGTAGATAATGGCTTTTAACAACCGACACAAACATCCCCAGGGTTGAAAGGGATACTGCTATTCCAACCACTTAATCATAAGCTTTTATTTTTCATGCATTACTGTCTATTTGACTATTCACTTTTAGAGTCCCTTTAACCGCGAGTGAAACTAGTAATCAACCCATTCTCTCTCATATCACACAAAATCGAACTCTAAAGCATTAATCCCGAAACCGCCCTTTCATACAACATAGTCTGATTGCTATCAAAACCATACAATTCACTTCGTAACCAATTGAAATACTGCTTAACTCTCCACCTCTTCATCAGCCCTACAAGCTTTCCTAACTTGAATGTTTATTGGGTAAACAAACAAAAGGTTTCATGTAACCAATGGGGCATGTAGCTCACTCATGAGTTAATATGACTGATTTACAGATGAATTGACCACTAAAAGGTTTCTAAGTAACTTCACATTGAATTCCTCCTGTTGTGTATGTGTGATAAAAGCGGGCCATGGGGACAGGGCCAACAATAATTTTTAAATGCAGAATACTTTGCTTTCTTTCCTTCCGTCCCTCTCTTTTTTGTTTTTTTTTTTTTTTTTTTAAATGGTTGACTTAGAACTCGAGCCCTCATAAAAATATAAAACATGCTATTTTGAATTGTTGTTAATATCTCCTATAGAATTTAGATTCCTCAATTTCTTAAGTGGAAAGCCTTTTCCCCTCTTTTCGTTTCCTATGGACTAACCTTGGAGATTCCCATACAACCTACTAAATGTTCCACTTGGTCCCATTAAAATGGTAAAATAGGTCAATAAATATCCAATATAAGTCTCTGCTTTGAAATAGGTAATAGGCATAGACAAAAGCGATGATTCCGTCTACCCCCAGCATGATACTAAAATGGACACGCATTTTTTTCTTTCACATCTTTTTATTTTCCAATTTGCTCTTCGTTATTTTAAGACGCACATTATTTCATGATTATACACCTTCCTTGTTTTCTGGTGGTTTCATAAATATCATAAAAATATTGGCAAGTTTCAACTATGAGCTCCCGCTGGGCAGGAAAACATACACCAAACGATGATAGCAATACAGAACTTGTATTAACCTGTACTACATCAATGTATGTTACCCTAGTCTAAGCACACAGTAGTTTTTGGGGGACCACACCCTGCTCCCGGAGCAGGTCTCCCCTCACTAACCTCAAGGACAGCTATATTTTTCTTATAGTTTTTTTTGGACATAGAATGTTTTCCCCTAACCTGAAAAAAATATTACAATTTTATATATTTTAAAGAGGCAGTAAGCGGATTTTAAACCCAGGCCACTCACATAGGTAAGCTAACCACAAGACCAGCGAGGATTGGTGTGTCAGATTTGTCCATTCTAATCCTGTAAACATTTGACGGAATAAATCGCTACTACGGCTATGGTGGTCAGCCTTGTTAATAAATAGCTTCCGCTCTGGAACGGTTGCCACACCTATGCTCCAGGAAAGCATGATGGTTGTCAAAATCTCAACACTTGTACCACTCGGTCCACAAAGGGATTGTTACTTGCAAGTTGCTCCGAACGATTCTATCTAGATCAAGTTTGCGGTATGAAGAGACTAGCCTATTTGGTGATGAACAAAGTATTATTCGTTTCTGCAAAGTTTGTTTGAATCTATATTTGTCAATAAACAACAGTTTTTTTTTTTTAGCAAATTACTGACGGAAATATCTAACAGGACTAAAACAAAAACATGTTCAGAATCTGGCACTATTGCTCTGCTGTCATGATGCATAAATTTTGTATTGGCACCTCGGGCGGCACTCCTCAGAAACGACCTTTGTGCTGTGACTGAATTCCTGGTTCACTACTTTCACTTCAGTGCATTTTGTCTTAATTGAAATGTTAAACTACCTCCAATCCATTAAGTGATTCATATTACAAGATATAATCTAGCTTATTGACTCAATATTTGCCCAATTTCGTTCCATGCAAATTGTTCCCTTGTTAGTATATTGAACGTCTGTCAGGTTTATTGGTGCCATGATCGGCCAAGTGCAAAAAAAAGAAAATAAAAGAACGACCTTTGACCATTGTTTCTCTAGTTATTCTGTACAGGTAACACAAAAACTGTATTATGTCGTAGCCGAAGGTCTAAATCGAAAAATTGAACAGTGTTGTGTGTCTGAGAGACTTTGCTATCATTCTGTATACATTTTAAATTCTAAATTAAGAGCGGAGTGAATTTTATGTTTTTAGGAACTATGCTTTGTATCACAAGCAACATAGTCATTGACTGTGTTTGCGATTTGGTCTGCTTATGGCATAAAATTTGAGAGTTTAGAAAGTTCTTAAATGCATGTGCATTAGTGCTTCGTTCTTCCATCAAAATCCAAGTTGTTTCCCACGGTACTTGATGGAGCATATTTGTCCGGTGCCAAGGCTATCATACATGGTTGAGTCCAAAAAGATTTACACTCATTTTTGTTTAAATTTTGCTCTACAGCAGGGGAAACACTACTGAAATTTGACTCTCACATACAAAACATTATTTATTTCCCCCTACTAGAGAATTTTGATTTTGATTTTTGAACCTCGCATTGATAATTTATGCTAACCTAAAGATAGGTACCCATTTTCCACTCTGTCCACGGAAACACTTAGCGTGTTTATGGAATAATGGCCAAACCACTTTGAATGATTCTACATACACAAGTACCTCATGACACTGTGTTATGCTTTGATTTGATACCGTGGTGTAAAACGCAAATATCAAAGATTGTCACACTCTTTCATTATTCTGATAACAAACAAACTTATGGAATCCTGCAACCAAACTTTGAAGCATTATTTAATGATGTTCAAAATTGTTCACAATAATCTTTTTCTTTTCGTGAACTTTGAATGCAATTATGTATAGGCAATCCTATCAATACAACTGGTTGACCACCCTTTGCAACCTGACGTTCTGCGTACTCTGAAGGGGGTGTCTACTTTGGGAAGGTATTTGAACATAGCACACATTCAATGTCCCACTGTCTTTGCTTTGCAGCTCATCTTTTACTCTCCGTTCCCCCTTTTTTCTTTACTCCCTTTTCTTGCTTGTCCTTTTACCACTTTCTTGCTTTAATCAGGCTGCTTAAGCAATATTTCCTTTCTACCCATGGGGATGGGAAAACGCTCCCATCCCCTCACCCCGGTACGCTACTAGCCATGCCATCAGACTAATAATTGTTACAGAATATTATCAACAAAGTTTGGGTACGGAGTTTGGCTTAATGGTTACTTATAGAAAAACAGGTTATTAGCTTTAGAAACTCCGTAACATCATGGCCTTTGCTCTGTGGACGTGTCTCAATTGTACAAAACCTGGGTCAATTGGTTTTTTTGGTGGGCGGTTTTCGTTAATTTACCATATCTACATATATACGAAAAGGTAAACTTTTGATTTTTTTACCTAATGACATTTGATATACTGATCTAATTTTTTCATGTATCAAACCAATTTTAACTTGTTAAATATTTTTAAATTTTTCTGAAATCGAGTGTAAATCTTTTTGACTCAAATCACCCTGTATCAAGTCTAGAACACAATAGACATTAAACGAACAAACACCTTCAAACATTTTTGAGTGCTTTTTATCCCCAATTAAATGACAGGGTTTTTATTACAGTACATCGGCGCATTTGCAGTCCTTTGGGATTGGTTCAAAATGCCCTCTTGTAATCGCCCTATGTTTATATGAAGCAAAGGAATCCAAATGCAGATTAAGAAACTACTGCCCCAGAACATGTCACTCACCGGCAAACTTAAGGAATGGAACACCTGCTTATACCCGTTGACCCATTCAGGCTATGCAACAACCGCTCAGGTTAATACCACTATCAATTTCTTCTTCAACACCAACGAGCTTGAACTAGGTCAATGCAGTAATGAATATACATGCACAGTCATAGAAGATACTTATTTGCATAAAATCCATTCCCTGCAATATGATAAGGTTCTTACAAATGTGCAAACATTTTTACTGGTTCTTTATTTTACTGTTTATTTCCCAAAAAAAATTCAATTGATGAATATTCAAGACAAAATATTGACTTGTGCTATCCTGTCTATGTTTCAGTTTTTGCCCCGGGCCCTACCAGGGGCATTAAGGCGACTGTGTTCTTAATTTTATTTTTCCCTTCAAATTGATAAATATTCAGTAAAAATATTTGACTTTGCTTTCTTCATTTTCATTTCACTCAGCTTTGTTGCCCTGGACCCCAACAGGGGCGCTAAGGCGGATCCCTGGACCACACCCGTTTTCTGTCAGTTTCATATGCACACATCCTCCCCCATATAAAAATTCCTAACAACACCACTAACAACACCACTGCATTGAACACATATACAGCATTAAACAAAAATGAAAACCTTGAATCTAACAATACAACTGTGGATATCGCTTTTCATGCGCTATTCCATCTGAATTCGGAATCCCTCTGTGCATGATTTAGGTACTCTTCCACAGAGGGAGTATGAATTCCAAATGGAAAGCCACATTGGTAACTGTTTGAAATCCTTACCCCTTTGTGGATGAATCCATTAAGTCTTCAGCATGGGGTGTACTGTAAAGGTGATCATTTTCTTCTCGCGTGTGGGTAATTGTTCGCGTTTCAGCATTATTTAACTTTTTGCTTGTTTTAATTTGCTCTTTTTCAGCTATCCTACATAGACCTACACACAAAATAAACAATTTTCAGTGGGTTTTTTAATATTCGGCACTAGCTAAAAGCACGGAAATTAATGTAGCGTGAAAATTATCCACTTTTACAGTATAGGTTCAAACACACTAATATACACATATACTTTTTTCCTCTTGGAAGATTTTCATTTGGTCTATTTCATGTGACATTTTTTCTCAATGTAGTGTTTCTTTCTTGTTGACCTTGGAGAACTGGTTCCCCTTCTGGCCTTGCAATAGTTCACCTATGGCTCTTGAGAAAGGGCTTTCACAAAACACCATCTAAAGGATTGTCAAAATGTGGTTGCAAAACTTCTTCCTATTTGCTAGCTTTAAAGTTCACTTGCTTTGTGGTTTTAACAACTTCACATTCAAAAGTAACACTAATAGTACTTCTAAAGATCAAAGAAGAGCTCCAGGTATAGGTTAGCAGACTCCTTTTGCACAACAAATCAATCATCCACAAAAAAATTTTCAAATGCTTTTTCTCAACTCTTTATGGTCTGACGTATGCTTGTCTTAATGTAACACATAGTTTGGGTCCATAGTCACATTCAAATTGTTTCCCTCCCTTCCTCCCCTATTGCGCATTTAGCACTACACACATCCTTACATTAAAATAAATCCCACAAAAATGTTAATGTTCCAACATCAGTGTTCCTTTAATGCGTGCGACGAGCAAGTTGTAGATTTTAGGCTAACACGATATCCAATCACGCTATTCACAGTTCCCGGGCTTACACAAGAGGAAAAAGCCAACAGTTCGCAATGTCTAATGGGCAATTTTCTTCAGTAATGTGTCTACTGTTCAATAATCCAAGGTGCTGTGTGAATGCAAAAGGTCGTAGTGCAATAGCCTGCATAATGATCATCTGTGTGCTCCATGGATAATGGGAGAACTTTTCTGATTCCGTGGCTCTTGTATGGTTCTTCATCCAGGTACCTGTGTTTGACTAAGAACCATGTCAAAACCCTGAGTGGGGGGGGCCGTGAGCATACCCCAAATGCATCTGAAAAAGCACATGAAAATTTGGGTAAAATATGACCCAAACAGGCATGAAATAAAAAAACTGTGGGAACATTTTAGGCAGTAAAAAATCTGAATTCAGAAAAAATCTGAATCTGGCATAGACTGACACAGATTTCTGCATAATATTATGTTAATGGGAATTTCTGACAAATGGAGCTATTTTATTTAAGACCTCTTCCTTGGGAACATTCACATGATAAGAGAATACCAAAACAAGGCTCTTCATAGTCCATGTTACTTTTTAAACACCAAGAGTACTACTACCTGCCGATTGGTCATAATGCAACTTGTGTGATTTCTGAGCCAAAAAGCAACATGGTAAGAATGTGGTTAGGGCTGAAAGTTCTAGACTCCAATATTTTTGGAAGCTGCATTTCAACTGGTTATTGAAATACATGGTGGTAATAGCCAATCAGAACTCGCCTGTAATCATTATCTAGAATCATCATTCAATGTTGTGTTTCTATTTAGGTTGTTAATTTGGAA
>JAMKCH010007691.1:0-33469 GCA_023653785.1 Ophioderma brevispina | reverse complement strand
GCTATTGCCATACTGCTCTAATATTAAAGATTGATTTGGTATGATAATACATGGCTGTTCTGGCATGGTATAAATGTTGCTGCTCATAATGTGAAGAGATTATAAGATATAAGTACATTGTGCAAATTAATATTGTGTTAATGACTATTGATGTGTTAGCTTTCCGCTCATCATGTGATTTGAAAGTGATCAAAATGATTTAGATGTTGACTTTCTGCTCATCTAGTAAAAATTAACACTGTGTTTAAATTAACTACTGATTTGTTAGCTTTCCGCTCATCATGTAGAGATGTTGGCTTTCCGCTCATCTTATAATTGAATGCTTATAATAAAATTGCTGAATACTATTGATGTGTTAGCTTTCCGCTCATCATGTAGAGATGTTGGCTTTCCGCTCATCTTATAAATTGAATGCTTATAATAAAATTGCTGAGATAATCTCTTAAATTGAATGCTTATACTAATTTGCGGTGGTAATCTTTTCAATGGTTTTGCTTGCCGCTGGCCTTCTTTTGATAATAGCACAAGTTTTAGGCCGATGCCGATTTGAATTAAAATTGCATGAAACGGCGAGAAAGGCCGCTACCTACTTCTTGCCTCCTTGCTTTTGTTTTTTCCCTTCGTCCTTGCGTGTGAGAGATAACTGAAAATGGTCCTTTTTATTGATTTTGATGTTTTTAGCCTATAACTCCAAAACTTCGGCCGCAGATAGTACAAACTATACCTTTTTTGGAATCCTTATGATTAAACTATTAACTGGTAAACTTTTCAACATGATGGGCTCCATTTCAAAATTTGACCCCTGTTATTGACCTTTGACTCCCGAAAAACCACTTTCCCCACCCCCTACGATAACTCACTTTTTTTTTTGGTAAATGTTGACACCCATACCTACCAAAACAGTTGAAATCAGGTTCTTTAAAAAATTTCACAGATGAAACTTACTTTAGGGATACTAAATGTTGTATTACTTTCACCACGGTGTAATGGTGGCACGCATCGAGTCCATCTATTAAAATCCTTCTTTTACATTCTTTCCATTAAGTGAAGTGATTACGTGTTAAATATGAATGATTACTACGGGAGTTTTAATGTTGAAGAACATGTATTTCGTTAAATAATTCGCATAACAACGGCGAGGACATGACACTGAGGCATTTCATTGCAAGTTGCGTTGTGGAAGAATGTTCAAATGAAGCCCAAAGTAATTTATTCTGGTAAAAATGAGGTTCTCTGAAAAGAAGAAGAGGAAAAACAGTCATTTTATGGACAATAGACATATATATGCCGGTATGGTTATGAACTTTTATGTTGTTTCTATGCCGTATGTGTAGCGATTGTCTCAACTGTGTTTCACACCACCTCACAAACGGAGTGAATTATTTGAATATTCGTAGTTTGATGTCACACAACGAGGAGGTAAAATATACCTGAACTCTTTAGACTATTCAAAATAATATTTCACGAGTATCAATTGTCTTATTTTACTAGGCTCTTTTTATGTGATGACATCTGACAGCAAGAAGCAGAACAACATTACACATTACATATAGCAAATCCAATCATATTTGGTGTAACACTACGTTAATGAAAATGTAGTTTGATTTTGGCGGTAATTTCTTGGACAAGGAACGTATATACTCGAAGCATACGTTAAGTCACGCATTGCATATTCAATTATAACACTCAATTACATCAGGTGGCACGAGCTGTCAAGGTCAAAATCAAGGACTACTTGAAATCAAAAGGCAACGTTTTAAAAGGCTACAACCATAATGCAGAATCTTAAAGGCGCACTGTCTCACTACAACATTTTTATTATTTCCTTTGAAAGACTCTCATGCACCCATGAAGCTCAATTACAAAGTTGCATTTGAATCTGGTGTAACATTTCGATTTGAGTGGCATTTTCATTTATAAGGGCGCGGTTATATAAGACGAACAATATCAGAAAAAAAGAAAATTGAAATGCGTTTGTAAGCCACTCCGTCCTAATTATAGAGGATAGAGAGCGAAACATTCTTTCCTCTCCGTCAACCGACTCTTAAAAGCGGCAAACTCCAATAGATTTTAAGCATTTAATCTATAGGTATATTCATTCTAGATACAATATTTTTTATTTAAAAAAACCCTCCGGTTTCCGAGTTAGATCGTATTCTTTGGCCAACAAGATGTTTTAACGATACCATCTAATTTTATCTAAATCTTCAGTTTGATCACTCTTCAGTTTGATCTAAATCTTCAGTTTGATCACTCTTCTTCATTTGTCAATGGCTGGATATGCATTTATGTATCAGAGACACATATTCGGGGATGAAATACAATGGTAATTTACAAACATGTCGCCCGTAAGCATAGCCTAGATCTTGATGAAGCCAATACCCTCCTCCTACTTATTTTACTCAATGAACTTCGTGCTTTACAGCACTTCCCTCAGGAAATATGCAAAACATTTTAACAAACGCATGTCGTAAATTCACAAATGTGAAGAGTAAATAATCAGAACAGTACATTGGCTTCGAGAGTAAAGTCTTTAAACTTACACAAAATGCACGCGTGTTATTGATTTCTTCGACAGCTCGTCATTTTGGCGCCTTTTTTGCAACTGCGAAGTCATCTGTTATAAACATTGGCCGATTTCAAGCACGACTTTTAGCGTTATGAAGTTCTTTCATGGTATTAAGTCTCCAATCGGAAATTTGTTGCGATCAATCAATGGAAGGCGTACAAGGGAAGTAAGGTTAGGTAAGACATTCAGTAGCATAACGTTTAGCAGTACTAATAATTGGCTGATTAACAACCTTAGAAATTTGCCGCTATTATTGCCAGCTTAATAGCAGTGTTTTTGCTCTTTGACAGGGGCAGAATAAATCTTTAGAATATCTAATAACCAGTCAAAAAGAAGACACATAACCTGCTGATAAAAGACGTTATACAGCACGTTTGTGACCTTTGATATCTTGCCCTATATTTTGCAGGAATGTAATGATGTAATTTCACGACATTACCGTTTAATGAATAAATTGTGTAAAACCCTTTCAAGAGATCATTTGGGACAAAATGTTATCTAATATGGGGCTATTTCTTGACGTCTAGTACTGCCTTATTTGATTCACAAACTGCATTCGAAGTAATTGTAATAACAAAAGTATATGTCTTTTTATGTATATAGAAAGAGACATTTCTTAGAATATTTCTTAATATATAACTTCAAAATGATTTGTGACCACTTTTCTTTTAAAATCCAAAAAGAAAAAATGTAGGTTGGACCATATTTTTTTAAGATCGGGAAAAGGTTTGTACAAAGAATACAATATTATTGAATTCTTTTTTCTTTCGGGATTCTTACTTTTAAATAACACAACTGAGTATTTCAAACACGTTCGTGAAACTTTAATTTTGTTAAAATAAAATGGTAAACAAAAAATGCAAAATTCATCCCATTTTTAGAAGTTAATTTATATTTTGTCTATGATAAAAAATATAAAAACAAAATAATGTTTTCCGACCGACCGCCCTACCCCAAAAATCGGGGTGTAGGACAAGCAACATTTTTTTGGACCTCATTGCGAGCAAAATTTGGAGAAAACATAATTTGCGGAAAGTTCTAATCACCTCATAGGGACCATAAACATGATATCATTTACATAGGGGAAGTTATTTTAAAGTTTGTTGGGGAAAAACATTCGACTATTTCTAAAGACATCATATCTGTAAATACCCTTTGTCTTAAGCCTCGTTTTACCAGGTGGGGTGGGTGTGGGAGTGGGAGGGATGGTTATCACCCCTCTCCCCATCCCCGTGAACTTCCTTCGGTGCGCTAAAATGCATTTTTTTCTACATTCCAATTCCAAATGAACCAAGGGAGAGCGGGATTTTGATTTTAATCAGAATCGAGTACTCTAATAGATCCCAACAGTCCATTGGGACTAGAAACGGGGACCCTTTTCTTCAGAGGTAAAAGCATCCTAAACCATTCAGACCACGTTCTCTTCTGTAGTGCAAGAACTATTTCAATAATTATCTCTTTTTAATAATGACGTCAATGACCACGGATGGCTTCCGCACTGCATCCCATGTGGTACTAATACAATAACACTAACACTAATACAGATATAATACTAGAGACGCCAGACGACAAGCAGCCAAGAAACCGTAGACCAACAGAAGAAAGATAGATAGGTAGACAGTGACATCGATATTATGAATACAGGCCCCCAATATTTAATGAAAGAAATTAAATGAGAATCAGTCACAAAGGCAATCTACTTTTGAAAAGTAAACGTGCATAAGCGGATGTGAATAACCGCGAATCAATGTAATCACTGGCCGCTGCAATGTAAGCACGCTTATGTTTAACAAAATATCTAAAAGCAAATATCGGGAATAATCTTACTGAATAATATATCTTGTAGTTCAACATGACATTTATACAAATCTAGGATATTGAACTGTTATCCTGGTTTTGGTAGTTTGCTTAGCAAAAGCCAATTGAAGACAAGATCAATTATTCAGTTAGTTGACGGACATTGATTATAACTTGTACTAGAAGGCAGACGATATGATATACGAATTAATCGATATCACTTACCGATTCATAAGGTTTATCTTTACACCATCAGATGCAATAGTCAATGAAATATATCTTTGTTTTGAATGATATTATGTGACACTATTACGCGTGGAATAATCAACGCCTATTCCAGTGTATCTGTTGAGTTAATGGACAGCATAAGCCGATAAAAGCCATTTTAGATTGCAGATTGGAAGACGCCAATAGTTTAATCTTTTGCTCTTGTTTGGATAATGACATAAATTCGTAAGATTATTTAAAAATTAACCTGATATTTTTTCTTAATAACTTGATCTGCCACGAGTTCCTTATGCTGATTCCACAGATTTACATTAGTTTCCAAAGTGAGGTCTAGAAAGAACTCATAGGGTTCCTTTCAACGGACCGAAGATAAAACTTATTTTAAAAGGACTCTTTCAACATAGTTACATATGGTACGTCGTCGTCCATAATCACATACTGTCTTATCTAACGAAACACCGTTTCCGAGAAAATCGCGATTGATCACCTTTCGGGAAACATCCTTTCATGACCACAAATAGCACGTGTATACTTCTTTTATAGCAATTTTACTCCTAGAGGAGAATTCATCAAATTTTGTTTTCAATTTGTTTTTGATAAGAGTTTTATTTTAACTAAATATGCCTCCAAAGTCATAGATCTCTATGTGAATTCGCCATTTTGATCTCTGTTCCAGATTTTGCGAATACGACGCAGATAAGACATGTGAAACATGTTTCATGTGCAGGAGAATGGTCGCACTGTAGATACGACGCATATAAGACGGTTATTTTCTGCTCATGTTTACCAACCTAGAGTACAAGTAGTTGAAATGATGCAAAAATAAAATGTGTTTCTGACGATAAAATCAAGAGGTTACAACCGCACAGAAGTCAACTGTTCCCAACACAATCATCACTCCTTCGTAGACCTGCTGCAATATCTCAAATCACGAATTTCACTCGACGATGACACTGAAAATTATTTTTCGCGTGTGTTTGACAAATGTAAATCAATCATAAAGGACTCATTTTGAATCTCCTTTAAAGAAAACCCTTTCATCTCGTGGCCTCAAAACTTATCTGCCCTGATTAAATTAAATAAAGGAAATGACATAGAATACAATATTTTCCTTTAAGTCTGTCTCGGTTGTGATTTATACGTCCACGCAATACAACAGTTACGATCCAATAGCCAGTCAACAAAAGAAGACGATGCCTAAAAGCGCAGACGAAGACTTGACTCAGCCAAACCCTTTTCTTATGATTTATGGCACTGAAAGGCAAGACATTTTAAAGAGAGAGACAAAATAGCTTTCATAGCGATTGTGATAAGAAATTTGAGAAAGGTTAAAAGTATAACATGCCAACTTTTATTGTACGATGTTTTTCATGTCCCGCCAGTCGAGCAAACTTGTATTGTCGATTAGTGGGGCAATATTTTTCTGCTTCGAATAAAACATGACGAGAGTAACTCGCGATCTACATTGAATTTTTATTTTCCACATCAATTATACAATGTTAGCTCAAATAACACAGCGTATTCAAAGCTACGCTGCGCTTTAGGTCCCAAGAGTTGTACAGGAAGAGCATATAACGACGTGCCCTACTTAATTTGTCAAGCGGCATTGTTAATGTTACGCATATTAATTAGTCTGGGGCCAAAACTAAAAACCCAAAAATAGCGTCCGCACAATTTTTTTGACTGTTTCTACATCCTGAAGACCTACTGATTGAGAAACTGAGGGGTGCCAAAATTGCACCCTTGAGCATTTTGAAATATCTAAGATGGCCGCCAAGATGGCCGCCACCACATAAAATTTTTTTTTTTTTTTTTTTTTTTTCATAGCGATTGTGATAAGAAATTTGAGAAAGGTTAAAAGTATAACATGCCAACTTTTATTGTACGATGTTTTTCATGTCCCGCCAGTCGAGCAAACTTGTATTGTCGATTAGTGGGGCAATATTTTTCTGCTTCGAATAAAACATGACGAGAGTAACTCGCGATCTACATTGAATTTTTATTTTCCACATCAATTATACAATGTTAGCTCAAATAACACAGCGTATTCAAAGCTACGCTGCGCTTTAGGTCCCAAGAGTTGTACAGGAAGAGCATATAACGACGTGCCCTACTTAATTTGTCAAGCGGCATTGTTAATGTTACGCATATCAGCCGCGCGCAAGTGGCTGTAAGCCTGCTATTAACTAAAACGGGGATCCGTCTGCTCATTACAGTCCACGGTAAGGGTATTTAGCCGGCTGACTATGTTTTCAGTTTGTAGACTTATGGACCCATTTTTTTTTTTTTTTTTTTTTTCAAATTTGTACTTCTTTTTAACACTAAAGTCTTCCCTATACCGAAATCCAAGATGGCCGCCAAGATGGCTACAACCACATATAATTAGCAATATCTCAGCTTTTAAAGCACCTATAAGCATGATTCTTGTGTCTTTGTATGGGTTTTTGGTGTCAATGAATTCAAATTGGTACTTCTTTTTAACACTAAAATCTTCCCTATACCGAAATCCAAGATGGCCGCCATCACACACATATTTTAGCAATGTCTCAATCTCAGCTCTTGAAGCAAATACGATTGTAATTGGTGGTGTCTTTCTATAGGTATCATAATTAAATTTCTACTCTTTGAAGTATTTACAGTGTTTCTTTAATTTACACTAAAAAATGAGAGGTTGGTAATGGCATACAGGTGAAATATGCAATGCACAGTTATCAAATAAGTTGTCTCAATTTGGCAAAGCCTTCAAATATTCATATGATGCAAAAGTTGACAAAAAGGTGTCTTCAGTTGCCACACCATTGTCCTGTGAATATAATCACAAATCTTACATTATAGTTTTACTGTAAGGTAACAACGCTATCAATATTGGGTGATGATGTACATGTTGTCATACGGGTAGTTTCGAAGTTGGCAAAATTTCACTATGAAAATTTACCAAAAGTACTTGTCATGTTCGGGTATTGTAAAGTGTGGCAAAATATCCAATTACAAATATGTCGTTCAGGTTTTCATAATATGTTTCTATATTTGACAAAGCGTTCAACTATGAAAACAATGATGCAAAAGTTGTCATGAACGATTTAGTCTATAGTTTGTCCAAAAACCTTCAAAATGTTAGGTCCAATCCTCATCCTTGAAACTTATCTTTGGCAAGTGAGGTTTGACGATTATTGACTTCATGGACATTTTAGAAGGTAATTAGCCCGCACATAGTCCTCTGGAAAATGTCCGCAATTTCCACAGGAGGGGGGGTAATGTTTCTACATGGGTAAATTTTTAAAATATGCCAAATAACGTTTATTATAGCTCAATTGTTCGTGTGGTAACAAGGGAAGAAAAAAGCTAGGTGATCTGTCTGTAAATGCATTGTTATGGAGATACACAGCAAAATAGAGCTAAAGGTCATTTGTTTTTTACTTCAAGCAAAACGGGTCTTATACTGGTTTGATTGAGTTTAAAATATCTTTAAAAATTGATAAAATTACAGAGTATATATCATGTATCAAAGCACTCCTGTCTTCTACATGTTTCTGGTCTTTCTCATTCAGAGGTTTGAAGTATGTAGTCAACTCCTTGGCTGTGCTGTAGGTAGGAGAGCCAAAAGCCGAAACAGAAGAAGAATCTACGGGTGTATTTTAAGACTACTACTACATCCGACACCACTAGTAAACACCCTAAAGACCCTGTTCCCAAGGAACTCAAAACTGGAGTGTAATTCTAATCTATTCCTTGTGATCATGTTACAAAAGTGTACATGTGGTTGTTGAAACCGGCAGATCATTGAAAAAGAGACCGACTAACACCAGAAAGCGATTCAGACGGGCAACACACAAAAACGGCTAGCCCGAACGTGCGGAACGACAACAAACATAATATTGACTGGGACAAGACAAAACTCGGAACAGAACCTACTTGGACTGAAATGAAACTCTTCAAGTCTACCCCTACATCAATTTCTACCCCTAACGAACTTCAATAGGGACAAAGGAGCAAGAAATTCCTCCTGAATGGGGTAGACTACTTCAAGGATCCTCTCAACCAATGAACCGGAAACTTACTGGAGTATCCTTACTCATCTCTTATTGTTCTTCGGCGACCCATTTGTTTACTGGTGTATGTAAGGTGAAACATCATGACTGTTTAGTTTTGCTCTGATGATGGCATTTCGCTAGAGTGTCGAAAGCTCAGCCTTCCAATTTGGATGCCTCTAGGGAAGATATTTTCTACTCAATGAATGACTCCTGTCACAATAAGTCTATGTAATTACTGTGCGCTGTTCTTGAGAACTTTTACACTGCCAGATTTTGTTTCTTCTTCTTGCGTATGAGGCAGCAGCTAAATAGTTGTAGATGGTGGAGCCAGCTCAACTGTCGATTGGTTTGGGTTTGATAGGTTTATGTCCATCTGTGGACGAAAGGTAGGGCACTCATTGGAGAATTTGATCCGCAGTCTGTGATGGAGAACACATGCAGGTTGGAGATGAATCGCAAGCCCCCCTCGGTTGCATATTGCTGTTTTGTTGAAAGCGACCGACCCTGTGCGAATCCGGTTAAAAGTGACCCATTCCTTGCGTGGAGATTGCTACCAGGTGGTATATTCTGTCATAGGTGTAATAGTGGTTTGGTCCGGTCTTGAAGTATCAACCAGGCGTATTCCATGTCTGTAAGATGTGAATGGGGAGCTGGAGATTTTTTTGGTTGCCAGCGTGTCGACAAAGGTTGACTAGAGCGCAGTCTCTGTCCTGCCGGCTGGTGTGATTGCTTTGACATGCTCTGCAGACGGTGTTGGACAAATGAGGTCGATAAGCTTTCTTTGTTTGGTTACAACATCATTAAGAATGACTGCTGTGGTGGAAAGGGCAACTCAGGCTAAGCCGGTGCTGTCTACTTACCTGCTTTCCAGCGCGATCACTCTTTTGTTGCCCCTTGATACTAACTCAAAGTAGCGATCAAAGAACAGGTAGACATCTGCTTTTGCTAACTTATTTGATGTACTGAGAAAACTCCGACACAGTCTTGTACTTTTCCATGTACTGTCCTGTGGATAATCCAAGAGAATAAAACACAACCTCTGACATACGAGACTCTGGCTGAGTGACTGCTCTACTGTCAGCTTTTTTCTTCATTTGTCGACTTGGTCTTGTCTTTTTATCCTCATATCACCACTATATCCTCAAACATGAAGTTGGTATTGGTCATAACTCATAACCGAGAATTTCTTTTAACATCCCATTAGTCATGTCATCAAACCTCAAACTCTGGAAAAGATTAGTTGCCTGTGTTTTTGAAGAACGAATCCCATTCTAATAATTTGCTTCTTGCTTAACCCTCGTCTGTAACAAGCTTTTTTTGTAACACGGGTTTTTTTTTTCCAAGGGGGGGGGGGTGGTTACCACCGTCCCCCTCGAGAATTTGTTATGAAGCACCCTATGCTTATGATTCTGATACCAAGGGATAGCTATGGGCCCCCCTCTCTTTTCATTGATACTAAAATAAGTAACCAACATAACCTAGTATGGCGTCCAATGACGTCATCAAGTCCGCGAGTCGGCAAAATTGGCATTTTTCCGACCGAAAATAGGCGAAAATCCAATTTTGCGCTTAAAAAAAAATCGCTCAGGAATATCGGGTTTTCATGGCGGTTTTCAGCTCTGAAAATGATGGCATGTGGCTTTTTACATAAACATAGATTTTTAGAGCCATACTGTTCATAAATATTTTCAAAAATGCACCATAAATATCTTTGGGGTGGCAACCACCCCCACCCCCCATCCTTCGACTGTGACGGCATAATACCCGAACACCGGTGAAATGTCTACCTTCACATTATTTTTCGCTAAAATGACCGGAAAGGATGAAAGACGATTACCTAGAATCTTTTTCGAAAGTTTTTAAGCATTTAGCGCACCGGAGCGAAGTTCCCTGGGGTGGGGGGTGGTTAAGCAACCCCCCCCCCCCCCCTTGGTAAGACGAGGGTAAAGCCATTGGTCACCACGTTTGTTTTTGTGGCCGCCAGCTATAGCTTGGCAGGACCACTAGCAATCCGTTGTGCGTGGTGTATGTATGTGTGTATGTGGTTATGTGGTTTTTTTGTGGATTTGTGTGTCAAAAATTGTTAAGTTTTTTTTTAATTGACCTCAATTGAAAAGTTCAACTTCAATTGGAACCAAGCTCGAGTCATAGGTGCAAAATTGGATCCCTCATAATGTTTGTGATTGAGGTCAGAGGTCATGTTGAAAGGTAAAGGTCATGTGAGTTTCAAGTTGAAAAATGGGCTAAAAATGTAAAATTGATTCTAATTGAAAACTTGAAGTTCACTTGGAACCAAACTTTTGTCATAGTGCACCATGCAATCCCTCATAGTGTTGATGAGATCAAAGGTCACTGCCAGGGTCAAAGGTCATGGGGGCTGGGCCCACAGCTATAGTCTTTGAATATAGCGAGCGCGAAAGCCAGAACCGCGAATTCTAGTTTTAACTATTAAACCCTCTGGCAAACTTAATTTCTATTCATTCATTTGCTTACTCCTATATAGCTGCTGCATTATCATCCTCACCACCTCAGGCTATCCCTACAAACGTACGATCAAACTAGTTGGATGGTGATCATGATTGAGAGATCAATGCAAGTTTGGAGCTTCTTTGTAAGTCTTTTGATGTTAACATCCTGAGTTTACCTGAAGTCATAAATAATGATTACATTTGAACCTGACCATTAAAATCTAATTAAAGACAGCTAAAGCCCATAATCTTATGTATTCTGAAGCTGAGATTACCAATTAAGAGCAATGTTTGTGGCAGCCAATCGTTTATCCCATTTTGGCAGCCATCTTCTTGGTTTGGTATTTTTGGAAGGCTTAAGTATGTAAAGAAGTACAACTTTGAATTCATTGACACACTCCCACAAAAACCCTATACAAGACCCTAGAATCATCATTGTACTAGCTGTAGAAGCTTAGATCTTTTGCTATTATATTTGGTTGCAGCCATACATGGCGGCATCTTGGATTTCGAGTAATAGGGAGCCTTTTGTGTTCAAGAGAAGTACAATTTTGAATTCTTGACACCAAAAACCCATACAAAGACACTAGAATCATAATCCTCTTTAATAGCTCTTCTTAAGAACCGGAGTTATTGCTAAATTGTATGTGATGGTGCCACCTGGCGGCCATCTTGGATATTTCAAAATGCTCAAGAGTGAACTTTTGGGCACCCCTCAGTTTCCCAATCAGTAGGTCTTCAGTATGCAGAAACAGCCAAAAAAATTTGTGCGGACGCTACTTTTGGTTCAGGTAAAAAATGGTGTTTGGCCCCATACAGATTGGTTCCCAATGTTGTCGTGGCTATGGTGGCCTATTAAATCCACATGAGATAGAGAGATAATCAGAACAGATTCAATCAATTGTATTATCCTATGACTTATACATGAGCCGGCAATTATACTTTTCTTATTTAAGAAAGTAAAAATCAAGATGACAAAATCCATTTCAACAAACCAAACCATTAAAAGGTTTTCGATTTACCGCTAAAAAAATCAATATTTACCTTGATCTAGTCGCTTAAAAAGTGTAAGCAACGTTGAAGGGGATGTGTCCCATGGAAACTTTCCTGAAAGATTTGATTTCTTTAAACGGAGGGAAATGAGTTTTCGTTCGGACAGCAACCGTTAAAATCTGTGGATAAACACAAACTATAATATGCAATTTAAAAACAACGTCATGCTGTTGAAGTTGCCTAAAATGACGCGGTCCATCCGGGTATCAAATTAGAAAAGTTAATTAAACTATTTTATTGATTGGTCTTGCTGGAGTTACTTAGCCAATCGTGGTTCAAAACCACGCACTGGATAGAAATGTATTTTGTGCACATATTCCCCTGCTTGTTGAGAACGTCATGTAACTATTAAAAAAAAAATTTGAACGACCAAAGCATTCTTCTTTTCGACGACCTTTTTCCGAAAGAATTTCTTTTTGTGTTTTATTAAAAATCATATAACATATTATATGTCATACAATACACACACACAAACACACCACACCCCACATCGCACACACGCAATCCACACACCCTACACCCACCCACACAACTTAGAGTGACTAAGTGAAATCTTTCGTATTTGTTACAGGGCCGTCGTTAGACATTTTGTCAGGAGGGGTGTAAACTGAAGAAATGTTATTGCTGCAGTAAGAGTCCTTGGAAGCGTAGTGAGCTGATGGCATGTGTTTCGGGACCCACACAAGGGCCATTAAAACTTTCCTAAGTAGATGCCCTTTTAGATAGATACCATTCTTGTTGATCTGCACACCGCAAGTGCCTTAACACAAGGGCGCAAACTGGAAGGCCCTGAACGGGTGGAATCCAGGGACCTGATTTAGGGCCCCTGGTGGGGTTGAGGGGCCGCCAGGGGTTCCGGGGGCGGAGCCCCCGGAAGCTCTTGGATTTGAGCTATTCAGAACCTTCAAGATGGGGGATAATTAGTAATCAATTCAAGGAAAAGAGTGGTTTCTAAGTTTGCACACTGAAATGGGCAGTATAGGCCTACTAAGCTTGTACTGCCGAGGGGAACTATAATACACATAGCTAGCGCAAATAATTATGTCTTTAACGGGTGGGGTGTAGGAGCAGAGCCCCTGCGGGGGTCCAGGGGGCGAAGCCCCGGGAGCTCTTGGATTTCAGCAATTCAGAACCTTCAAGATTGCCACTTTTTGAGGGGTAAATAGTAATCAATTCAAAGAAAAGACTGGTTTCGAAAGTTGCTCACTGAACTGACAGTATAAAACGCTGTACTATACTTAAACCACTATCCAGAGGAACTACACATAGCGAGCGCCAATTCTTTTAACGGGTGGGGTGCAGGAGCACAGCATCTGCCGGGGTCCAGGGGCGGAGCCCCGAAGCTTTTGGATATTAGCTATTAAGAAGGATATTTTTGAAGGGTAATTTGTATAGTAATTAATTCAAATGAAAGAATGGGCACTTAACGCAACCGACGGCCAGTAGACCTATAAGTTTATGGTGCTGGGGGCTAGGGAACTGATCCCTACCAATTTTTTTGTTGACCACTTCAGCTCCCCGACTGAAAAAATCCCCTAACACTGTTAGACCAAAATAGGGGAATGGCACATTGCTACTGTCTTGTTTGCCCATGCCACTGCCATGCTCGTGGTTTCTTAAATTTATTTTACCCATTTTTATCACAAGTACTGTTGGTACATTAGTAATTCTTGATTACCGTAGGCTAAACTTGAAACAAAACTAGTTGGTTTGAGGGGAATCCATTTTAAATAATGATTATTTGGATTCATGCTAAGTCTGGAGTTCAATCTTATGCTTCTGACGCCGTTATCTTTTCGTTTCTTTCTTTCTTCCCCTTCTGTTCTCTTTCTATTCTTTTCTCTTCTTTCTTTCTCCCTCTCTCCCTTCTTCTCTTTCTCTCTTTTTCCTCTTTTTTCTTCTTTTCTTCTTTTTGAGGATCGCTGGGGGGGGGGTGTTCCACCCCCACACACCCCCATGGCGACGGGCATGATTTGTTCGCTCTAAAATGCATGTCTAATTTTCAATAGCTCTAATTCTTGCATTTTATTATTTCATTATTTGCAGGGGACGTATTCATCTTAGTATTCAGCATTGACAACCGAGAGTCGTTCAACGAGGTTATCCGTCTACGTCAACAGATACTCGACACAAAGTGTGGAAATGGCGCCAAATCCGTTCCCATGGTAATCGCTGGTAATAAACTCGATAGAGAAAACCATCGCCAAGTCAGCACAGAAGATGCCAAGAGAGCCTTTGAAATGGCCAGAAAGTGTACTTTTGTTGAAACATCCGCTAAAAAGTTCTTTAACATTGACGTACTCTTTCGTTGCCTCTTTGAAAACGCCCGGATGTCCAGTGAAATGATCCCGTCTCTTCATCGTAAAGTAAGCGCCAGTATGGGACCTAGTTTAAGGCCTAGTAGTAACGGAAAACTAGCTCTGCGTAGGAAATTGAGTGAGGCTTGTGGTATGGTGGCTGCAAACGCGAGGCGTCCAAGCATCAGAAGTGACCTGTTGCATCTGCAGACGAGACTCCATCGTAACAGTCAGGATGATGATGACGATGATGAACTCGATACTAGTAGTATTCATGGCAAATTACGAAAGATTGCATGCTGCATACAGTAAAAAAGAAAACTTACTTAGTGAAAGGAAAGCAGATGTCTACTTTCTTATCGGCAAGGCTATTGTGATGTCACAAAGTTAACTAAAACCTTTCTTCTTAAAGGGGCATTTCGTGAACCACAGCATCGTCCCACGACTTATCTGAAGGTTGACCGTGAGATTTCAGTATGTTTCTGAACGTTGGCCAATTAGGTAATAATAGTTACAACACAGTGGCCAGTGGGTGAGAGAAACCTTTGCTCATAACAACATAATGTACCATTATTATCATTTTGAAAGTAATTTTTTTCGAGTATCTCAACCATAAAAAGGTGTTGGGTCATGAATGCACTTTTGTACTCCAGGCATGCTGATTTTGCAACATTACGGTACATTTTTGATAAGATTACACAGTAAATAGATACAAATGACCTGTCTAAAGATTTTGTGGAAGTTTCGTAAATGTCCCCTCGTTCACGTAGACGACAAGTTCATCACTCCTTTCTCCAGTTAAACGAATGATTTTGTCATCAATATTTTTTTGAAACGATATTGTACAATTACAATTAGGCCTTAAGCCATCTATGAATATTTCTTATATTTACAAAACTTCGTGTAATACCAGAGACAAACCTCGGAGTTAACGCCTTCTGTACCAAATGAACGAATCTCAGTCAGGTATGGACCCCCCCCCCCCCCAAACTTCCTGATATTTCGATGACTCTTTTGGGATCTAGGCTAGCAGCAAATACCCACTAGTCCAAAGTTCTGTTGCATAACACTACTCCCATAATGGTTTTGAAAATTCCCCTGAATTAGTGAGAGGTATGTTTGTTGATTATCCAAAACATGTTTCTGTGCTCACAAGGCAATAGAGTCATTATGCAACATACAACTTTGGATTATGTGGGATTTACTGCCAACAATGAGAAGACACATATTTTCGTCAGGATGACTTCAGTGATGAAGTGATTGGAGCATCGTCCTTATTGATCTGAGATGACCTTTGGTCGGGCAAAGATTTAAAGAACACAAATCATCCTCCCCATACGAATTTCATTGGGGGGGGTTACAAACATAGAACATATAGGTACACTCAATCTATGAAAGATATTAGGTACACCTGGACAAAATTGCTACAGAAGGTTTTCTTGCTGTAACTAGCAGTAACAGATCTCCCAAACAACATATCAAAAGTAGCGAAAAAGGGAAAAAAGCCTGGTAAGACATGGTAATTTGCATTTATCTTACGTGGACGTATACGCCCATATTTGGACAAAGGTATATAGCTCATAAATGCACGTTTATGGAGATTTTCCATTTTTCTGTTAGCCATGTAAAACATGTTAAATACTGTGCCTGCAAGGTGTGTAGCACTTGCAATTGATATATTAAACGTGGAAAGTGATGGTCATTATTCAAGATGGCCGCAATTTTCCCGCCAAGATTAATTTTGCATTCTAGGTGGTTTGTCAGACTGCAATCGGGATGGGGAGATCTTTATTTAGCAAATTATTACCAGAGAGTTTTTATTCAAACACAATGGGTCAATTAGTGCCCTATGCGAAGTGATGGGTATATGCGCCTCGGCCAGGTGAAAAATAGGGTCCTTTCCCAGGTCCTTTCAGATAAAATGTATCCAAAAATACGGGGTCATTCGGTACACAAGCTGAATAAAATGGGGTCATCCAGTATGAAACTTTAAGGGGCCAATGATGTTAAAACCTGAAATTAAAATAGGAGATGTCCCTTTTCCAGAGTTCAAACTGCCATGGAATTATAAAATTGCTGCCATGAAATTCTAAATTTGTTAAAAATGCGCACGTAGGCTGCGAAAATTTTGAATTTGGGTGTCAAAATTCTTAAAAAAGTGGATAATTTTATGCAAACTTGTGATAAAGGTGGAGAGCAGGAAAGAATAAAATGGGGTCATTAAGTATGTGAACATTTTAAAAAGGGGGTCATTTGGTAATAGCCTGAGTAATAGGTAGGACAGCAGCATAAAAAAGCGGCCAAGCATTATAGACGTCACAAAAGTCAGCATCTCACAGACCTTTACTACGCAGTTCTAACAGGGGATGTGCCCTGGAATGTGATATGTGCTGCATAAGATCTACTACAAAGCATCATTTGAGAATGCTGCAGATAAAGTCATACATATAAATGCCAAAAAGACGGGATGGAATGCATGACCGTCAATGAGGAAGAGAATCATCAACCTATCTGCAGTACACACGGCACCCAACTCAAAAAGGTTAGACCTCAAGTACCTCGGGTCGTATGTTGGACAGCAAGAAAGACTCAAGAGTTAAAGGACCGTGGCCTGATCGCTAATAGCATCGTTCCCATACTCCAAGATTTAACCGGAAGTGATCAACATTTTGGTATTTGAAGAAAGCTACTGTTTTTCTCATTTACCCTGTGATATCTTATGGCTAAAGGATATTTGGTTTGGAAGTTATGAGCGAAAATGTACCCCATTTTGGTCGACCGATATTAATTTTACACATATAGGGCTTAGAAGATCATATTTTTAGCTCTCACGTGAAAACGGGTTGAAATATCAGCGCAAAACTCTACAGATGGGGTTTAGAGGTGAAGACCATTCTATCAAGATGAAAACTTTACTTACTTAAATCGGGTCACCTCCTTCTAATATATTGTATAATAACCAAAATATAGGCAAAAATGGCACAAAGGTTTTATGCAAATTAGCCTGTCTTGCCAGGCTTCCTTTTTTCTACCTTTTTGATATGTTGTTCGGGAGGGTTTATACAACAAGTTACAGAAAGAAAACTTTCTGTAGCAGTTTTGTCCAGGTCATACCGTAGATTGAGTGGACTAATAGTACTACAATTCATCAAACCATTTAGTGGGATAACTCCGAATATTAGCCAGGGAGGACAGAGAATGTCCACGTCCGAAAGAATCGGAAAGCATTCACGTACACTCAACTGTGACCGGGCGCGGAGATTGGTTATTCCATCAATATCTAACGCCTTTATCCGATTGGAAAGGGCCATCTCAGGCAGTAGGCGTTGCCTACCTCACTTCATCACCGGAATTCTATTCACGAAGATGGGTGGCTTTCCTCACGTGGGAATATTGGATTAAGCCCATGATATACTTCCGGTCGCAGCCCCCGGCGATTGGCCCGTCGCAATACCGAAATCTGAAACCTAGATCAACGGTTACGCTGCTCACGCGCAGAAATCAATCGCTCGCTGCGACTGGAAGTATATTCTGGGCTTACTCTGAATTGTCTCAAATCGCAGTTACGGTGCATCGCCAGCGGTTTACCTGACCCATTACAGTCCAATTGTAAACGCCAAGGGTCGAATCGACCGTCCAAATTCCATTGGACGCAATGTTCCCGGAACCCACCGTAGGTGGCGAAGCTCACGATGATCTTTGGCGGACACTCTCTCAATATTATGTTTTGTAGTGAAATACCATTTTGTAACGACCTAACCTAAAACGCCCCAGATATCTATGATGGAGCCAACAGTTTAAAACTTGTATCGTATGGAACGCCTTAGAATGGTTTCAACAGGGTTGGAACGCTGAAAAACATACGAAACAGCATACATCAGAGCAAAAAGTGAAGGGTATGATTGTATTTAAAGCCGCGTGACGTCACGATAACGCATCGGGGGGGGGGGGGGGGGGGAGGATTGGGAGGACGGGGGGGGGGGGGAGGAGAGCATGGGGGGGGGGGGGTGGGGGGGGGGAGGACAAATGATCACATCATTCGGGACGCTCGGGAAACGTCACCCAATTTACAATCTTTCTCTTCAAATTGATACCACATTTGACCGATTTGGAGTAATTGTTTGATTGTTACAATCGAATCATTTTATTTGACGATGAGTCGCAAAAGTGTAAATTTGTAATTGTTGGGTTTTTTTTCATTAGATATTACTGTTGGTTAATCTTATTTTTTAGATTCCAACCAAAATAAAAGATCCTGCGTGTGAGTATTGATAGATTCTCGCCCCGCGACCCTGAGTCTCAGTTTGGTTTTGTACTTTTTTTCCTTCCTCTTTAGCTTCCTATAATTAATAATGGTTTTGAGGGCTTTACTAATGGTATTCAAAGTACTAATTAGAATTTCATTTCATTTTTTTTCTCGAAAAAATACGTGTTATAGGGTCCGGTTGGGACAGTATCCAATGAATAAACACTCGTACAAGACGAAAAAGTATTGTGAATACCGTCCAAAGGGTGGTGAAAGTGGCGAACACTAAGCAAATATTATCATGATGATGAATGACGAAAAACAATCCGCAAAAATCAGTAGGTGAGAGGATGCATTCCCCGTATGGGTCATGCATCCTCTCACCACCAGAATCCTTCATCAACAACAATCTTTCTCCAAGCACAGGAGCATAACACAAAATTATGTGCAACATCAAAACAGTTCAAGACATGGAGCAGTACATTGAAATCCCTTCAGCATGCCTTCAACAAACAACCCAAGGGAATTTTCATTATTGATGAGATATCCATGCATTTATTGGCACATGTCTATACACATCATGCCCCCCTTGCGCCCCGGGGGATGCGCCACAACATCTATAAATGTACAGCTGCCCCCCTTCATCTGGCCAGACGCAACACATGGCATCTAGGCCTATCTCTAGTTCCGAAAACTCTGGATTAACACGCAAGTAGTGTGATTATTATATTGAAACAGCTCAACAAAAGAGTTTGTGTGATCGAAAGAAAACAAAGGGTTTACTTATTGTAAATAGCAGTTTCAGTGTGCATTCGCACGAAACGGACCATTGTTCCTATGTAATATTTGTATTACGCGAGTTCTTTTTCCCATGATGCATCGGGAAAACATTGCCTCTCCGCCGCAGTCGTTGGCGGCGCACCGTATTGCGAATTGGGAGACAGGGGGGGGGGGAGGACACCAAAGTTAATGCACGGAAGTCGGGGGAAGGGTTATTTTGGGTGCCTGTAGAAACATATGGGAAATATCCGCTAAAGTTCGTTTTTGGGGTGCGTGACCATTTTCTTTTAAACTAGCTATCGCCCAGTGCTGTAAATTGGCACAGAGAAAGAAGAAGTAACTTAAGGAGGGTTTAATCTGGCGCTCACCAGGTGAGCACCAACGAGATTTTAGTAAAAAAACCCTGATATTTTGAATTTCGCGCGTTTTCAAAAATCCCTCAAACTGTCAAAGCAATTTAAAAATTTCACGGTGCCTACTTCCTTCTACCAGTTTTTACAAAACAACATCGCACACATTCAAAAAAGTACGAGCAAGACGTATCGTTGTTATTTCAGTGTATAGAGACGGATATCCCAATTGACGACACGGCTATTTTGTGGATCAGAGTTCATAGTGCACGGTTGTTTATAGACGAAGCCCGGGGGCTATGAGATAAGTACATAGGATATCGCGGGGCTTTTCCGACGCAAAAGCCTGTCGGGAAAAAAGTTTTAAAAAACTTCACTTACGGACCTCCTATTGGTATATTCCGGATTCCACTGGGTGTATTATCACGAATATATAATTATAGGACAAAAATAACAGCCATAATGAGGTATTATTGAAACAGTTTTCAAAGTTGTTGATTGTAGAATTGTAATAAAGGCAAATTTTAGTTATACTTCAGTGCCTTCAATTTTTTTTTTCATTTTGAGCCAGTTATTGACGCCAAACATCCTCGTTAGTACACTGACATAAAAGACACATCCGTTCACAATAAGAATTAGTGACATGTGGTATGGATTTGTAAGTCAAGGTAGTAATGCCAGTGTTAAAAATGCGTGATGGACCCCGTAATAGCTTTATATTAATGGCTCTGGACATAGTACACGCCACAACCCAATATGGAGTGAAGCAGAGGTGTTTACGGCAATCACTGTAAAACGTTGGCATGGAATGTACAGGAGACTTCGATTCAAAGGTTCACCCATTCCCGGTCAGAGCTACCTAAAGCAATGTTTCAATATACGATCAAGAAAAACTTGCAAGAATTCACGATACTTGGCCTAAAATGATAGTTAAATATAGCTGGCAGGAAAGCTGGCCGCGGCGATTGGGTGTGTTTTGTGTGTGGAAGCATTGATGCTGAGGCTAGCCCGAGGTTGCTCACTCTCCGCTACGATATCCCATGTTATTTGCGTTGAAGGAGAAACGGGCAAGTAAAGTTTGTAGTATGGAATTTCAATGTGTTTTAAATTCTCAGTGTGAAATTTCCATTCGCACACATACCGCAATCATTGTCGATGAGTTGCAATGCATCGTGCATGGAAGGGCGTGTACGTGTGGGGTGTGTACAAGACCCAGTCAGTGAGAGTGACGTCTGCCTTGGTTAGCCATGCCATGATAAATAGTTCGTATTCGGCATCTGAAGTCAATGCATCTGTCGATTGTAATATGTTTCTAATACGGTGCCCGCCCACTGGCCATGAAATATTTGTAGGAACTAGGGCGTAATTTGTTGTTTTAAATTTTTTTTTTAATTTGAGTAAGTTAATAACCATTTGTGCATTGAACGGACGATTGCCCGCGGGTCTGCACGATATCAAAACATTTCATACGGGGCCGGCCTGGCACTTGTGCTCCACGAGCTGTAACAACGCATGCGAAAAAGATCAGGATAGATGTGTTGGTGTTGCACGGTCGTCTCAGCCCCGCTTACTATCGAAATACGTCCCACACCCCCTGTGGGAGAATTCTTACAGTGTTGAATGTCAGTTTTCAACCATTCTTTACTACTATCAATTTGATTCGAATATTTTGGATTTGCACATGCACTTTTGACCAACAAAGTATACGGAAAACTCACCCAAGATAATTTTGTATAAAATGATTCTTTCGGAACCATGGTAACTCACAAGTAACGACTATTCTGTGAGTCCTATGTGAATCACCATTTGGTTGTGATATGTTCCATTTTGTACGAGTACAAACATTATTAAATACTGATAAATTAGATGTACAAATATTGTAACTAAGATAAGGGTTAAAGTTAAATTAATCCTTGGCTATATTTTTTTTGAGCAAACATTACGTTACTAAGTGTTTAAAGTTGACAATTTAAGTACAGTCATTTTGCAATTCTAAACGTATGGCTACACCATGTATTTTTGTTACTTGAACATGGTAAATGTGCTAAATATCATCTATTGACTTCCTTTGCATTTTAGCTTCTAGTGCAATAATTTTCTCATTTTATCCATTTCCCTCCCCGCGAGTCAGTAACATAAGCCTAATTAACGTTGATGGCTCGGACTTCCCGCAAGCTAAGCTTCAAAATTTCTTTCTTAAATAGGTGATTAAGGGATGTCGATATCTAAGAACTGTGAGTGTATTTTTGCGATTTTTTTTAGTCTGCTTGCTTGCTTCTGTAATTGATTTTTTCTAAAATTTGTAATGGCGTCTATGTCAGGTATTTTGCTCAATATAAAGACCCGAGAAAACCAGGTTTTTCTCTGAAAAACCTGGTTTCGCTTGCTCGATAAACAAGGTTCTTCAAAACTTGGCTGTTAAATCGATAAACCTAGGTTTTCAATCATTTTTTTTTTCGTCTTCAAGAAATCATTAAATTGTCTAGAAAAACTGGGTTCTCGCCGAAAAAAAAAAATAATTTGCCTTTTAAAATTCTAGAAAACTTTTTACAGTAAACTGTACAGGTCATGGTGCACATTATTATGCTTACAAATGGGGATATTCCCGGGAAAGGGCCTTTTTTGATTTCAGGTCGGAATTTTGATACGCACATATAGAATTACAGAATCAGATAAAATAGACTGCCTTGTTTTATACAGGATTTAACAGCCAACATTGCAGGTTAGTTAAGACATCCAGCCAAGTAACAAAAATACAAAATATGATTTGAGATTTTTGTCTAATCTTTCGATCAGCCCAATTGTGAAGTCGATGTTATGATATACCATGCCTGGTCGAAGTCACGAGACATGTTTCTTTCAGATTGATTTAGAAGTCTTGATGGGAAAATAACAAATAGTACTTACGGAAACATATAGAACAATGATGTATGCATATACATAAAGACCACATTTGTACAAGAAACTAAGGACAATGATGAGGAAAGCATGTCAAATAGAGGCGAAATGGATGAGTAAATGCTCGCAGAAAAATTTGCCCCAGATAAAAGAACAGTGGATCAAAATTGTTTTGTCCCTTCAGGAAAAAAAGGAAGGGGGTTAAAACGATAAGCTTTATGCACGGTGATATCTTCTTCTAAAGAAAACTATAGAACAAGTGATGTATACAGTATACCTTAAAAAACACGTGTGATCTGAAAACACCAAATCTAGCAATTTAGGTAAATTAAAATCTTCTTGTAGATCAAATATTAAAATGATTAGAACACTCAATCAATATCCGGGACGTTATGTCTTTGCTATATAGATGGGATTTTATTTAAGTTGAATAAACCTTCGGTTTTAGCTCAGTAAAGTAACAAATCACCCGAAGGTAGTTTTGCACTTACCTGTAAATTACCCATTAGAAGTTTATTTTATATATGCTAAAATTCAAGAGCGTGACTTTCTTATTCTTGTTTTAACTTTAACAACCAAAGTAGGTACAGCGGGGAAAAGTCAATATCCAGCATAAGTTAAGAGTAAATAAACATTAGAAAGGAAAAAATCTGCAATCTAATACCATTGGGTTTACGAGACCGGGATGAAAATCGTGGCTGTATTCTGTTTTGATTGCACCCTGCTGGGATGACCATTTAATTATTTGTTGAATCAGTCAATTACCCAATGCTGAATCGTACTACAAACTACGGATACATTTGTTTAATCCTCTGCAACAATTAGGTCAAAATGGAATTAAAGTAAATGCGTGATTGCACATAACAATTTACTTAATACAGAAGCAAATAAATATAGCTTGTCGCAACAAAGTCACGTCGCATCGCGCAGCGGTAGTGATTCCAAAATATGCGTATTCAATAATAATGAATAATAGTAGGCTATCAAATACATTTTAGTTGTCCGATTAGATTATCTGGTGAAATGTTTACAGCCAACACAACACTTACATACAAGACGGACGAAAAGTGGCAGTGATCTTGACTTTTAACAAAATACTTTCTGTCTGCCTTTCCTCCGGATTTTCCGAACCGGACTCATCTGACTCATCGTTGAATTCGGAAACCCTCTCACGGAATAAAGCACGGGTGGTAAATTATAGTGCGACTATTTCAACAAACCATGTGTTACGTAACAGCTGATGGTAAGTCGCGAATTACCCGTTATTTTAACAGAAATTTATAAAGCACGAGGTTTTAATTCCGTTAAGAGTCCGAATCAATAATTGGTGTCGCAAAAAGTGTGTCAGATAGGTATGTTACGGAAACTCCCCTTTATACCAGGGGTGCAATATTATATTGGCGGACATATTTTTAAAAAACATGTTTACGTAACAGCTGATGGTAAAGTTCGCGAATTCACTTTCGGATTAAACAAAATGTATGGCTTGTATGCAGCAATCAATACTTCTGGAATAAGAAATGATCGTGTTGCCGAAAATCGCCGTCTTTACGGGTAAAAAATACACTCCATCTGAACATAATGGAATGTGTGTCCAGGTGCAAAGCAGGTGGATTCGTAGTTCATAGAGTCACTTAAAGATGGCTGCTAATTCGAAACTCGGAACTCTCGTATTGCGGTTCAATAACAGAGAAAAGAAACTGCCAATGATGATTTGAAATTTCTTCGAACCTTTGTAAAAAGAACGAGGAAACAAAATAATCCCTTTGCAAGGGCTCCAACCTGTTAATGTCAAAATTAGAAATTGGTAATTGCCAAAAATTTGTGAATCATCACGGTGAAATCTTAATAGTCAGTTTAGACGCTTAAAAAGATCATTTTACAGCAAATGATATTATCCGAGTACATACACTATCAACCATATCGTTGACAATCATGTATTCATCGTGACAGTGTCGAGCATATTACTCTTTTATATTTTGATAAATTGTGACGTTATCATGTCTGTAAAGTTATCGTACCCGTTGCCAGAATTTCTTGAAGTACTTTTGTCCTCATGATTCTAAGCTGGTTTGACTGTGTGTCCTATGGGTTCCGTACCCAATTGGCTCGTGACTGGCGAATATTCGCAGGCACGTTTTTATGTTCTCCGTGAATATACTAATATGTAGCGTGATTTAATAACACTATAACCCATTTTGATCCCACCAAATGCACCCTTTTTAACGCAAATCACGAGAGTGCATCGCGGTGACAGTTTTTTGTTTTTTTTGCGCTCACAATTTACAGGGCGTCTCAGAAAAACATCATCCTGAACAAAGGGTGACAAACTCTGTGCTTTGTTTATTTATTTTTAAAGAGATTTCTCGGTTACGCAATCCAATTTTTTTTGTCTAATGTCTGATTATGAATACGCTTCTTCTCTATTGATACAAAAAAAAATTAAATCTGCCACGCTTCATTAGAATAATTAGGTTGGGTCCTAGAAACACCCCCCCCCATCAATTTTAATTTATCATGACCTGCTCTTTACTGTGGTAGTCTGTGGGAAAGACAAGTTCAATTTCTGAGAAAAATACAAGATGTATAAATTTGGCAATATTTGCAATAATATTTCAATGGGTTTATTCTAGATTAGATATACCAAAGAATTATTTTGGTTCAAAACTTATATGGAGTTTCGAAGGTGAACAATTTTCAATTGGGCCATGGTCATCGGTCAAATTCGGATTTTTTTATTGTGGGGTATGTGTTTTTCTTACGTGACCCCCAATTACTTGTATTAGTGTCATGATCAAACTCCCTGGAAAGTGTTTATCTGGTTTGGGTCCCCTAGGACCCCCCCCCCTTAGGCACTACTCTTGCAGTTACTGTCCATTTTCCTCCCTATTCACTGTACACTGCATTCAATAGGCCTAAATAGCTCGACTTTTTTAGACACTGATTTCCTTAAAAGGTAAAATAATAAAAACAAAAAAAGAACCTCACGTCGTTGCGATGAAAGTGCTCAAGGGATTTTTCTTCGTAGAAGCTCTAATTGGTGGTAGAAATAATTATCATCAATAACATATGTGAATTTTAATTATGATGCACATTCAGAAAAATCCGAAATGTTCATTTATAAGAGTGGTATTTTGGTAGGGTATAGCTAACTCTATGTTAAAAGTCACCAGTTGATTTCTGTGCAGATTCAAGAGAGCGCCATGGACAAACGGTTAGACCGATACTCTTCGTAGAAGGCTGACAACCAAGATAATCTTTATTTTCTATAAGGTGGTGTAATTTGGTGAACATAACTGTACTGAAATATCCGAACGACCATTTCTAACAAGGCTTTCAACGTGTGTAAAAACAGGCCTAATCGCCAATGTTCATGCACAATGTGTGTGGGTAATCACTCTTCCATAGCTGTCATTGATCAGGATTGGATGTGCCCTGTGAAGTGGGAATCATTTTAAATACGATCAAACTTATTAATGGATTCATGTCACAGATGATCGGGTTGGGGTGGCAAACAAGGTCGAGGCCCGTTCACAGTGGACACTAACTGCACTATAACGGAAGTTTTTTTTTTTAGCTTTGTGCACTTTTAATACCATTTCATTTAATACCGTTTTTTGTCTTAAAATGGCATGTCCAACTCACTTGTTGGGACATAAAGGTAATGTTAAAATTTGAAAATGGGCATGATGAACAGATTATTATTTGATGTGTTTTAGAACTTACCTGGATTAATGCCACCAACATCCTTCAACATGTCCGCCCCTCTCGTTCGATAAAAAAGTCTGCAACGACGTCGCATATCAGCACACACCCGATTGACTATTGAGGATCATCATGTTAAGGCTTCCCCTCATGTTGAATGTGGGCTCGCACTTCCTGACGGTAATGCGGTGGACTGGTTGTAAATTTTGGTTCCTTCAAATATCCCATAAGAAGATGTCGAAGGGTGTCATAACCTGTGCGGTCCTTCCACAGCATGATCAGGGCTCACAACGCTGTCCCCAAAAAAGTTTATGTAGGCGATTTCTTGACAGCAGTATATGGACAGGTGCGCCATCCTGTGCCCACCACAAATGTCGAAGACATCATTTTGTTGCCGTAGGAAATGCAGTCCGTGGTTTTAATCCATCTGGAGATAAGCTTGCCCGTTGACATTCGAAAAAAGTAAGCCCAATAAGCACCCTTGAACACAGAAGTTTCCAGACTGTAAGTTTTTCTCGACTCAAGTTGGAACTTGTGAGGGTCCAATGGTGCAGTCATTGCCAATGACTTTGTGGTGGTTAACCTCAACAAATAAAAAAAACCTGCTTCGGTCGCCATCGTGAAAGTGCTCCAGAAATCCTCGCATCTCCTGACATCGATCCAATAGCCACTGGCAAAAGTGCTTCTTTCTGAATCACGCGGGCTGATGTTGATGGCGAATGCGCATTTCCTTATGTGGAAGTTCAAGTCAGTTTTACTATCCGTCCATTTCTTCTTGTATAGTGGGTTTTCAGTGGCTTAGATACGGATCTTATCGTACAGAATTCCCTAAACTTCATCTTGAGTAGCTTGTAGGCTCTTCGTTCGATTGAACTGTTGACACAAAGAACACTCTTTGCTTAAGTGAAGCTGAACCTGTTGCTATTAATTTTGAAGTGTGAATGCATTTTTGCCTTAATTGGCCTATCCCTTAAAGGACAGAGGAATTTCCTGGCAGAGCGCCCCCACTTATTCGCTAACCCGTCTTTATGTAATAATTGATGATTCAGACTTTCTCTGACGACATAAAGTCAAAGATGGTTTTCTTGGGGAACGATTACGATAGCAGGAAGTTCTAAACAAGGTTTGCGGTTTTTCTTTTGCACCTGCTCGTCCATGACCTCGGAACTTCTCGGTCAGTGGTCTACAACCGATCCAGTGAAATTTGATAGGAATTCGTATCCTAAAAAAATTTCCAAATTCATTTAAGTAAATTGTTTACCTAACCTGACCATATAATATTGTGATTCCCCCTGTTTTGTTGACGCAATACAGAAAAATATCTATGGTTTGTTTCACTATCACTGAGCGATATCCGAATTGATATTGGAAACAACCATAGATATTTTTCCGTAATTGCGTGAGAACAAACAGGGTAGCGAATTGATCATTTAGTAACATTTGAAGTGGTAGCCTAAAGTATATAAATTTATTGCAATCTGGATAGGCACAGCTACAATACAGGCTAAGTCCAGAATCCAGAAAGCTCAGACTGTGACTAGGCCACCCTAGTCTAGGCCCGTTTCTACGGAGGCCTACAATGTACACATCAACAGTTGGACTAACTGCAGAGTAAACACAAACTCAGTCTCATTGTCCGTACTACATAAAATTTCTTTCCCCAATTCCCACAGGCATTCCTAGACAGATGTCATGCCACCACAGTGATTCAGTAAAAAAAACAAAAAAAAAAAAAAAAAAAAAAAAGTAGTCGTGCCTATGCAGTGCACAGAGTCGGTGAGAGTTGAATTCTGCAGGGAAGGCATAGCACTGTCAGCTAGGAATACACCAAATTACCTCTTTGAAAGACATCACATAGGTCACTAGTCCTCTAAAACACACAGGGGAACTTTAACAATGTGTTTTTGTGTCCCCTAAAGAAATGTAGAAAATGTTATCAGTAGAAATATTTGTTGGATTGTCAGCAGCTCCACCAATGTGTTGACACAGGCCCATTTTGGATTGGTGCTCTTCCGAGGGAGCTGGACCAAAACATCTCTTCCACAGATGCCAGATCATTGACATCTATAGATTTTAATGCATGTCATCGAGACTTTATACTTGGTGTAAGCATTCCGTAATACGGGCTCATATATCCAGTGAGTAATGAAAATTACTCTGGTCCGTAATACGGAAAAATATTTAATGATAAAGTTAATCCTGTCATAGTCTTTCCAGCTGTTTGTCAGATAGGGAAAAAATAAGCATTCCATACCACACCCAGCTTTAATGTCAAGTGATTTTTTGAGAATGTCATTCAAAGCAAGGGTGTGTCAAATGAGGGCATGACTGGCGAAAAGGTGCATTTGAAAGCTCATTGTGTATACTTCATAGTAAAACTTATTATGTCCATACATCACATAGTTTCATCAACTTAACCCTTTCTTTCACAATCCCTTTTCTGGGGACGCCATGTGTGTGTTCGTGTGTGTGGGTGGGTGGCGTGTATGTGTTGTGCGAGTGTGGCGTGTGCATGCGTGTGTGCGTGGGGGTGGTTTGCGGCGGTGTGCGTGTGGATTGTGTATGTTTTTGTTTGTGTTAGTGTTTGTCCGAATCTGTACGGGTTTAGTTTTTCGTGCGTGAACACCGTGCTAGTACGCATACATCATATTGACGTCTTACAATCGAGCTTATCTGGTCAACATAAGGGTAAACGACGACACAATACGTCACGCGTACAAGCCGCAACGTTCATGCCATATATCTAAACCTCTCTACTGCTATTTTGCGGTGAACGTCGAGCGTGTGTATAGTGTGGGTGCCGCATGGTAGTGTGGGGTTTGCGTGTGTTCTAGGGCTCCTAGCACACACATAACACCTAGTAGGGGGTTGCGTGTGTTGGTGTGTGGTAGTTGGTGAGTTTATAATAGTATGCGTGCGTGTGGGTTGAGGCAGAGTATCTTTGGTGATTTTTTTGTTTGTACTTGGTTCATGGTTATTAATGTATGGTTTATTTTCTTAGAGGTCTGCGTGGTTTGTGTGTGTTATGTATGGTGTGGTGGTGGTATGGTGTGGTGTGGTGTGTTGCGGGTGTGTGAGGTATTGTGTGTGTCTGTGTGTTTCTGTCTGAACTGTACCCTACGTATATTAAAGAGCGAGACTAAGAACTCACTTTAGATAATCCGATACATAACGTCTGAAATTTGTAAGAAGGGTTGCAATTGCAAAAGGATATGTCAACTTGCTTAAATGTAATGCAAATGTTCTTTTTTTAGGAGAATGATATAGGGCCCCCTCTTTTTAGAAATGGGTGAATTTGTCTTTCGGAATGCAATGTAATCGTTAATATTTTTTATACGAAAGTATCTAAATGAACAGAGGACAGCGACGAATTAATCAAACTAGTTAAAGCACGGTGTGGTTTAATACAGTTAACAAGTTTTCTTTAATGGCGATACTGGTGTTTCTTGAGATGCTCTGCACAAGACTTCTCCACACCACTCTTTTCCTTTCTTGCTATAGACAATATTTTCCACGCTATGTTCAGCGAAATATCTACTTGTACAAATAGTCGACTTACAGTGTATGATCGGGAAAGTCTATCTGGACTTATAATGGTTTGTATATGTGATACCTTAAGATTTCGGGTTCCTAGAAATTTGATAATACCAACCCAACACCATACCATGAGCCAAACTTATAATCCAGGTTTTTCTTATAAAGCCAAGGCTAGAATTTTATCTGCCCTCCAACATTGTGACATGGGCCCCACGTTTGTCATTTGTGGTCTACTTCCTGGGCCCCTCATTGGTTCCCACCTTGGGGCCCACGTTGTTTTTTGTTCGTCTGAGATTCAATGTCCCTAAGTGGCAAGCTGACCTTGGATGCTGTTTACCGGCTAATTATATGCTTTAATTAAGAAAAAAAATAGTTCTAGTACAGTTGGATATTCGTGTGAATTCCCATTATTCATTAGGCATCACATTGCATCTCATACTACCGGTTACAAATATTATTACTTACCTTGGTTGGATGCGAACCGGGACCTCATGATCTTAAGTCTAATGCGCTATCCAGTCGACCACTTGTACTTATACTGACAAATGGACATCACATTTGAATTATTTAAAGGATTAGTGTGAAGTTAAAAGGATTAAACTTGTACGTTATGGCCTTCATATCGAGAGGGATGAGTTTAGTTGAGTTGGACCTATTAATAAGTTGATAATTTTTGATAAAAAAGAATGGAAAATAAAAAATTTACCCACAACTTCGGGCTCAAAATGGGCTGCCCTGGAAATGCCCATCTTTGCATATGAATAAAATATACTCAGCCGGCCAATTGAAACCTACAATGGCCCCATTTAGGAAACCAACGTAAAGCCCAATTAAAGAAACGCATCATTGCCCATTGAAAACCTACAATGGCCCCATTTGGGAAACCACTTAAAAGCCCAAGTAAAGAAGCCTATCGTTACCCTATATATGAAACACCACACTGTCCCATTTGCAAAGCCCCATGCTAAATCTCCATGCCCACTAAGCCCTGTAACCACGTGGAAAACACCAATGTGGGCCCCACTGACATTAACTTGGGTAAAACCATGATGGGTAGCCCAATTCAACCCACAATCACCGGACCACACAAGTAAGACCCAATAACAACCATAATGGGCTTGCCTACATGGGGCCCATCAGGAATATCCCCATTATACCCATGTCCACCACTGCCCATACAAAAAAACCCACATGGGCCCCATTAGGCTAACCCATCATGGGTTACCCATTTCCAACCCACATGGGGGCCCCATTAGAAAGCCCCCAAAACCATGCCCACTATAGCCCAGCTTACCAACAACAAAACCCACATGGGCCCAGCACGGCATATTGGAGGGTGTGGTAAACAAACAACATCCTCAGTTGATGATGTGTGTCTATGTGTTTTTGTTTTGTATGGTTTGGGTGTGTGATTGTGGTATGAGTGTGTGTGTTTAGTTTGTCACTTCCGAGGAACCAAACACCAAAAATTGTTTCGAAAGGTTTTCTTTTGTCCTGTGAGTATATAACGACGCACTCTTTTTTTCCGGTGTTTGCCTTTACAATCGAGGTGTATCTGTACAAGTTTTGTGTGTGTGTTTGTTTGTGTGTGGGTGTGAGTACCGTTTTGGATGCTAATTTGAATGTACAAATGTGTTCCAACGGAAGTCACACACGATTGGCTGCGCTGCATGCAGGACGACACCACAAGCTTCTGTGGCAACATGTGTTTTGGGTGTTTTGTTTGTGCGTTGTCCGCAAGTCTTTTTGTGAGTTTTATTTGCTTGAGTATCTGACTACGTGGTACGTGTTTTTTTCGATGTGTGGTGTGGCTTGTATGTGGTGTGGACCGGAGGTATAAGATATTAAAAAGAAATCCCGATGGCAACAGTTGGCAACTATGTGACTGCGGTGTTCCCCAGAACGGGTTCATACACTCTAGGGCGATCACTAAAAATAAAATTGGTATTTTTTTCCTATGGACAACCCCTCAATTTTGTTATTTGCCAATAAAATCATAACTCACAAAATAATGAAAAAAGTAAAAAAAAAGTTTAGGGTTGTTTTAACGGGCGATGAACTTTTTGTACACAAGTAAATTGAATGTTTCGTCAAATTTTTTCAAACAACTGAGTAGCTGTTCCAGTGGTATATCTGACTTTGTGAAAACATGGATTTCTACAAAATTAAAGGTCAGCGATGAGTAAAATAGATAAAAAAATATGTTTCAAAGTGACAGAGGGAGTGTACTTTTAAAAAAAAATACTACCTGGGATATCCCCTGGAATATCCCATCATCCAAAAACCTACACCTAAAAAATACAAGTTTTAGGGTTGTCAAGAAGTCTTTAGTGGCTCGCTAGAGGGCCAAATACAGTACCGACGGTGGATTGTGCTCATTTTGTAGTCAGATAAACTTTTTCAATGATTTACTTAGAAGTTAAATTCTCAGGTTCGATGTTTTTTTTCTGTAAATATTTCTCGTTTGCCTACTGGTCCACACGCAATCATTACATATAACCTTTTGGTTCAATAAAAACATATTATGTCTGTTATCATCGCTCAAACAGAGTGTTTCAGCAAGGTGACCCCACTGACCCCTTTTTTCTGACACACTTTTTGAATTCGGAAAACCCTTTATGGAACAAATCCTTCCCAGTGTCAGAAAATGTGTCAGATGGGGTCCCTTTATGGAAACACCCGCTGAAACTCTTGTTTTACGTCATGTTATGGTTCATGGGTTGAACTTGCCTTTTTTAATGTTCAAAATTGTGTAAATCAATGCTATAAATAGAAACCATGAACATAATATATGGAAACTAAAACATTCCGCAATGTTATTTTCTAAATGTTGATTTAATTTTTATTTATAATGTACATATGACTCAGCACTTCGACAATATTCGTCATGTGATACACCTATTGTATTGTATAACGTGATCCATATTAACAATCGTGCATATAATTGCATACGTCGCCAAATTTAAAGAACTACAAAAGACTTGTACAAATCCTCTCGGATATCATTTTGGAGACGAGAAAGGATACAAATTTCAGAACTAATGCCAAACTACATTATGAACCTTCTATCTGTCCAAATTTTGATTTCACGTGTCGAAATTTAATTATTGAAAGTCACTGATGACGTCATATCTATTTCTTATTATAATATATTTAAAAAACTTTTATTTGAAAAAAGATATCAAAAATCCGCCCTAAAACTCTGAAAAATTAAATCTTCATTTGGAAATTTTGAATTATTCTTCAAAATCGGTCGGAGTTGGATTGTCAACTCCTTTGTAAGGGAGTTTTATGTCCCTGAACAACGGAATCGGTCTCTATATACTGGAATGAATACCTGTACTCCCGTACTGAAGCCACTGACAGAACAATGGGAATCCTAAATAGGCCGAAGAGGGTTGTTAGGAGCCGTCATTTACACAAAATGTGTTTCCGTTGAAATGTGGATAAGCGACATAACAGAATCGAGACAATTAGTAAGCCAATGTATTTTAAGTTGAGCGCGTATGA